>SJYC01020577.1:0-26918 GCA_006408675.1 Madoqua kirkii | reverse complement strand
GGTAGGTGCTCATGAGCAAGGCAGAGCATCCTGTTGGGTTCAGACTCTTATTTCCTGAACCAACATGTGTGTCCCCCATCTTTGTGAAGAGCAAGCATGCACAGCACCCTGGGACCACCCCACCTTCCCAAGTGGAACAGTCACTACCCCACAAAGGGACCAGGGGCTTGGAGGTGAGGCTGGGGAGGGGCTGGGGTAGTCACAGCCACCCAGCTCTGAAAGTTAGAGCAAAGACCCGTTGAGTCAATTCTCTTCTTCAGTTTGTTCTCTTAGTTTGCAAGTTACCAGAATGATCTAAGAGGCCGTCTTTTCATCTTGAGAGAAAGGCAGGGCTGGGGACCAGTTTGCTGATGGTGACCATAGGCTGAAAAGTCCACTGGACCCACATCTCCAGGTGGCAGGAGAAGTCTGGGCTGGTGTCTGGAGGAGTGATGGTGCAGCTTCCACCTCTGTGGTTCTCAGACCCTGGGATTTCACTCAAAAAGCTGCAAAGTGAATTTGGAGGACTGGTGTAACTCTTCCAGATAACCCTACCCCACTTATTAAAGATAAGACTGCCGTTTCCAGAAAAGGGAAGGACACAGCCTCAATTAAGTATTATCCCTAGAGATGGGTCAAATTCAGATGTATGATTGTTTATTATATTATCCTTATTTATCTCAGTCTGATGCCTGTTTTTTCTTAATTTCTTTTTGAAAAATATTTATTTATTGAGCTGCGCCAGGTCTTAGTTGTGGTACACAGGATTTTCCATCTTTGCTGCAGGGACAGGTGAACTCTTAGTGTGGCATGTGGGATCTAGTTCCTTGACTAGGGATTGAACTTGGGCCCCCTGCATTGGGAGTGTGGAGTCTTAGACACTGGACTACCAGGGAAGTCCCCTTTCTAATTTTTGACAGACAAGTATTAGCTAGGTTTGTAAATCACAGCTCAGTAGACATAGATGAGAAACATTCAGTGAGATTTTTTTAAAAGATGTATTAATTTACTTATCTTACTTTTGGCTGCACTGGGTCTTTGTTGCTGTGTGCAGGCTTTCCCTAGTTGTGGTGATGAGGGCTACTCTCTAGTTTTGGTGTACGGCCATCTCACTGTGGTGGTTTCTCTTGTTGCAGAGCACAGGCTCTTGGGCACACGGGCTTCAGTAGTTGTGGTGTATGGGCTTAGCCTACCCGAAGCATTTGGGATCTCCCCAGACTGGGGATCGAACCCACGTCCTCTGTATTGGTAGGCAGGTTCTTAACCCCTAGACCACCCAGGAAGCCCTCAGTGAGAGTTTGGAAGCTGTTTCCTTAGGGAAAAGGCTGAGAGGCTTCCTTGTCCTGAAACTGCCAGACAAGAGTCTTCGGGTGGAGAAAGTTCCTCTTGAGTTCTTCCCTCAAGGGGATGACCTTAAACCCAGAAACCGGGAAGAGGTGTGTTGGCGCTGCTGTTCATGTGGCCCTGAGGGAGAGTGTCAGGTTGTGGGGTTATTCATCACAGAGTCACCCATGAAAGATTAACCATTACCTACCTGCCGACTCATTTCCTACCACTGGGGCTCAAATTCTGGGCAGGAAACCTCCCTCAATTTCGGAAAGGAAAATCAAGCTGCAGCTTGGCCCTGAGGCCCCTGACGGCAGATGTGATTCAGGGAAGAAAGAAATTACGTTTGTTTTGTGAAGAAGAAAAACATTAGTATTATGCAAGGCTGAACGGTCAGAGGCTGGCGTGGAAGACAAGAGAGGGTAGAGTTGTGGGGCTCCAGTCCAGTCCAGTTCGGTTGCTCAGTTGTGTCTGACTCTTTGCGACCCCATGAACCACAGCATGCCAGGCCTCCCTGTCCATCACCAACTCCCAGAGTCCACCCAAACCCATGTCCATTGAGTCGGTGATGCCATCCAACCATCTCATCCTCTGTTGTCCTCTTCCCCTCCTGCCCTCAATCTTTCCCAACATCAGGGTCTTTTCAAATGAGTCAGCTCTTCGCATCAGGTGGCCAAAGTATTGGCGTTTCAGCTTCAACATCAGTCCTTCCAATGAACACCCAGGACTGATTTCCTTTAGGATGGACTGGTTAGATCTCCTTGCAGTCCAAGGGACTCTCAAGAGTCTTCTCCAACACCACAGTTCAAAAGCATCACTTCTTCAGTGCTCAGCTTTCTTTATAATCCAACTCTCACATCCATACATGACTGCTGGAAAAACCATAGCCTTGACTAGATGGACCTTTGTTGACAAAGTGATGTCTGTGCTTTTTAATATGCTGTCTAGGTTGGGCATAACTTTCCTTCCAAGGAGTAAGCATTTCTTTAATTTCATGGCTGCAATCACCATCTGCAGTGATTTTGGAGCCCAGAAAAATATATGGGGTTCCCTCTGACATCAAAGGAGCAGGTGTGATGAGAGGGCTGGAGGGTGGTCTGGACTTTGTGATAGGGGACTTCCATCTCAGCCTGAGATATGGCAGGGGTCTGGGGAAGGGGAGGGAGTCAGTGGGAGAAACAGCACTTTTGGGAAAAGCCAAGCGTGGTAAAGAACCCGCCTGCCAATGCAGGAGACATGAGAGACGCAGGTTCAATCCCTGGGTCGGGAAGATCCCCTAGAGGAGGGCATGGCAATCCACTCCAGTATTGTTGCTTGGAGAATTCCATGGTCAGAGGAGTCTGGAGGGTTACAGTCCATAGGGTCACAGAGAGTTGGACATGACTGAAGAGGCTTAGCACACATGAGCTTCAGTTAAGGCAGAAAAGTGAACTGTGACTGAGAATATTGGGGCACCCGGGGCTCAGGGGAGAGAGGGGGTGACCATGGCAAGCTGGGTCAGTAGGGAATTTGGGCTTAGGAGACACGTGGGGCATTAGCCCCAATCTTGAGGTGCTGAAGCATTGCACCAGGGGGCCTGGGGCATGATGAGATGCGCTACAGCCCTGGGAGGTCAGGTTGGAGCTCAGGTAGCAGTGTTGTCTGGAAGAAGCTGCATCAGGCCCGGCAGTGAAGGGGACTTAGAAGTTGAGGTGGATTCTGTGGTCCTTAGAGGGCCAGGGGCCTCTAGATGGTCAGCATTCTCCAAGCCTGAGCCCAGGCCAGATATCCCAACTAGACCACAGTGCTTTTTCCCACAAGCTTGGGCAGATCTCAGGTACAGCAGCACAGTTGCCCTGAGAGCCAAGCTGGGAATGTGTTCACTGGCCTTGGCTTGCCAGCCTGCCCACTTCATAGATGAGGAGACAGAGGCTGAGACAGGACAAATGATTTTCCCGGGTCAGGCTGGCATCAGAATGTCAGGTGTCCTGTTCTCCATGCTGCTGTGCAGTGTCTGCTGGCTCAGGACTCCAATGGGCACCAAGTGTGTGGGCTACCCTCTGGGTCAGCAGGAGAGAAGGGACAGGCAAGGTGACCATTCATGAAGGAGAGGCTGGCTCAGTGCCCTCGGATTGGCACCCAAGGTTGTGGAACAGGTTGGGCCGGGCAGTTACCTCCTCTCCTCCTCCTCAGAAAGATCAGAGGCTCCTGGCATGTGAGTAGACCAGTTCAGTTTCCAGAACCAGGTCATCTAGAGAAAGAAAGGAAAACAACCCTATTTGTTAAAATTCCAGGAATGGTCTGGGCCAGGAGAAGTCATCTCCTTTCCTCCCACCTGGAGATTTACAGCCATGAAGTGGGGCTTCTCTGCTGGTCCAGTGGTGAGGAATCCACCTGCCAATTCAGGGGACTCTGATTCAATCCCTGATCCAGGAAGATGCCACATGCCACGTGGAGACTAAGCCCGTGTGTCACAACTACTGAACATGTGCTCTAGAGCCCAGGAACCGCAACTACTGAAGCCCAAGCACCCTAGAACCTCTGCAACAAGAGAAGCCACTGCAATGAGAAGGCCGAGCATTGCAACTAGAGAGTAGACAAAAGCCCGTGCAGGAGTGAGGACCCAGCACAGCCAAAAATGAATAAATAGAATGATCAGGGAAAAAAAAACCCACGGAATGAAATGCAGGGAAACCTCTTCTTGGGCGTCTTCACCAGTGGAGAGGGGAGAAGAACCTTCATGTTGCTGAAAAGGACTGTGTCTAGGCCATCTTGACATGCATGCCCTGTACATGTTGACCAAAAACAGGGCTGCACCTGACATAGATTTTTACTGCCTGCCTGTCCTCCTACACTAGGCAGGACTTCTTGGTTTATTTGCTTTTATCTGAATTCTGTAGAACTCATATGGGTAGAGAGCCATGCCAGGGGGATGGTGCCATGACTTGGACTTACCCCAATGCTAATCTCAGGGGAGAACCAGATCATCCCCACCCCATTCTGTCTCTGTTCCATTAATGTTCCAAATCCCTTGAGTGTATCTGGAGAAATCCTTGGGCAGAGGGGAACTGTAGAACAGATACAGACGGGGGCCAGGTGCCTTGGAATATCCTGGTTCCGTGATGCCCATCTGGTAGATACTTCGTCTACTGTCTTCCCCCATCTTTCTCCTAAGGAGCTAAATGCTCACGTCTTATCCTCTGGCATCTGTTACACAGTGAATTATGTCCCTTCCATTCATATGTTATAGTCCTAACCTTCAGAATGTGGCTGAATTTGGAAACTAGGCTTTTTCAAGAGGGAATTAAGGTAGGAGAGAGGTCATGAGGGTGTCCCTCATCCAAATCTGACTGCTGTCCTTATAAACAGAGGAGATCTGGACACAGGTGTGTACAGAGGGGAGGTCATGTGAACACAAGGGAGAAGACGGCCATCTGCACACCAAAGAGAGAGCCTCAGGAGAGACCGACCCTGCTCAGACCTCGATCTTGAAATTCTGGCCTCTCGGATTGGGAGAAGATAAGTTTCTGTTGCTTAAATCAGCCAATCTGTGTAGCTGGAGGAAACCCATCACTGCATCTCATTGTTTAGTCACTCAGTCCAGTCCAGCTCTTTGACCCCATGGACTGTAACCCACCAGGCTCCTCTGTCCATGGGATTCTCCAGGCAAGAATACTGAAGTGAGTAACAATTTCCTTCTCCAGGGGATCTTCCCAAGGATCGAACCCAGGTCTCCTGCCTTCGCAGGTAGATTCTTTACCACTTAGACACATGAGAATCCCTCACCATATCTAGGAAAACCTTAATAAGTGGGTAAAGAGACCAGCCATCTCTAGGAGCCCCTGGGCAGGTTGTGCAGCCCGAGAGGGCTGTCTTCTTAGTTTTATGTGAAAAGAGACAAGTTCTTCCTGACCCTCCTGATCGCCACTAGACCCACCTCCGAAACCCTTCTCCTGGAATGGAGAAGGTCATATGCAAAAGGTCAGAGACACAGATCTTGTTCTCAGCTGTGCCCCTCCTATTCTAAGAGGTGGGAAAGGATGAGGGCTGTCCTATTACTTAAGTCCTTATATTTTGGGTCCCTTTAAAAATTGAAAAGAAAGGACTACCCCGATGGCTTCCTAGGTGGCTCAGATGGTAAAGTTTCTGCTAGTAATGAGGGAGACCTGAGTTCTATCCCTGGGTTGGGAAAATCCCCTGGAGAAGGAAACGGCAACCCACTCCAGTATTTTTGCCTGCAAAATCCCATGGATGGAGGAGCCTGGTAGGCTCCAGTCCATGGGGTCACAAAGAGTTAGATACGACTGATTGACTTCACTTTCACTTTCACCCTGCCGGTCCAGTGCTTCTACTGAAGGGGGCTTGGGTTTGATACCTGATCGGGGAATTAAGATCTTGTATCTGGTGGGCTTCCCAGGTGGTTCTGCAGTAAAGAATCTGCCTTCTAATGCAGAAGACAAAGCAGAGGCAAGTTCGATCCCTGGGTCAAGAAGATCCTTTGGAGGAGGAAATGGCAATCCACTCCAGTATTCTTGCCTGGGAAATCCCATGGACAGAGGAGCCTGGTGGGATATAGCCCACGGGGTCATAAAGAGTCAGACACAACTTAGCGACTGAACACATGCTATGTGGCATGGCCCCAGGAAAGAAAAAGTTGAAGACAAAAAAGTCGAGTCTGTCAAGTTATATAAAGCAATATCGGCTGTGACTGCAGATCTCAGGAATCTCTGGTCCTTTCCAGACTGATCTGCCTTGGCTGAGATTATGGGGTGGGGGTGGTGGTACGAATGATTCACAGAAGAATAGCTGTTTCGGTTCTGGGTTGGAGGAGGGGCCGGAGCCTGGATCATTGAGCCCGAGGACCAGGGCTTCCTGGTGGCCAGCACAGTTGGCCGTCCTCCCAGCTCAGTGGAGTAATGAGCGAGTGAGCTGCCTCTGGGGGAGGAAACAGTTAAAGTCCTGCCGCAGCCGCAATCCTCTGGGCGTGGTTCTGCTGTCTGACTGGGGCTCCCAATCCTGAGCCCAGAGGCAGAGGAAGCCCAGCTCCGCAGTGGCAGACTATTTACATGGCTGAATTGGATCTGATGGCTCCAGGCCCGCTGAGCGGGCTCCCCGTTCACCCTCCGGCCACTCTCAGCCCAGACTCTGGCTCGGCCAGTCCCACAGAAGAAGAGAACCTAGGCTCCCCGGGGAGCCTCCCAGGGGAAACTGGGGGACAGGGCTCTGAGTGGCAAGGAGCTCCCAAGGCAGAGGGCTTGGAGGAGGAGGAGGAGGTCCTGTGTGACTTCTGTCTCGGGGCAGCAGGGTGAAGGCCGTCAAGTCCTGCCTGACCTGCATGGTGAACTACTGCCCGGAGCACCTGCGGCCGCACCAGGAGAACAGCAGGCTGCACGGCCACCAGCTGACCGAGCCCGCCAGGGACCGGGAACTGCGGGTGTGTCCCGCCCACCACAGCCCACTGATCTCCTTCTGCGACCCCGACGGGCAGTGCATCTGCGAGGAGTGCAGCCAGGCGGAGCACAGGGGCCACGCCTTGGTGTCCCTGAACGCTGCCCGCAGGGACAAGGAGGTGAGTGCTGGGGTCTAGGGGAGAGGGAGGTGGGGAGGCCACCAGGCCTCTGCCGAGGCTCCTGGGGCTGCATTCTCTCAGCCTTGCACCTGGCGGTACACCCAGCTTGAATGTCTCTTGCACTTGGCTTTGGGTGCTATAGTAGCTCACTCTGTCCCCATTGGCCCCACTGTCCCTGAAATGCTCCCTGTCTGCTGTCTCTCCTCTTGCTAGTTTCCTGCTGTTTCTCACTCAGCTTTCAGTGCTGATTTGTGTCTGGGGGTGGGGTATGCAAGGTGTACGAGTGAGGACAGTGGTATTCCCCTCTGGTCAGGTCTGAGTGGCAATGAATGAAATGTAAATCTTGGCAGAAATTCTAGAGAAAAGAGCCAAAATTTCCCCCTAATTTCTCTTCTTCCCTTTACCCCAAACTCGGGACACAGGGCCCCTCTGGAGGTGCCAGCTATGAAATTCAAGACCTTGAGATGGGCTGAGATAACATAGAACTGGGAACGTCCCTCCTAGATAATGTCAAGGACCACTTCCCTTAGGGAAAATAAACCTCATCGGTTAGAGGCGTAAGGAGAGACAGAAACACTGTGCTCATAGCCTGTAATTTTATTCCCATCAGATAGGGAAACTGTTTCTGGAACAACTGGCTTTTCTCTGCCCTAAAGCTGAGAGCCTGGAGAATTCTTGGGAATGGACTTAAATGCTTTGTTTCTCTTACTTCGACTTCCTATGAGCACTTTGGTTCTGGGGGGTGGGGTGATGTGCAGTTGAACTTTGTCCCACATTTCTTTCTTTTAAAAATGTTTATTTGTTTAACTGCTTGAAGCATGTCGGCTTAGTTGCATGTAGGATCTTGGTTCCTTGACCAGGGATTGAACCCTTGTCCCCTGTATTGAAAGGTAGATTCTTAACCACTGGACCACCAGGGAAGTTCTGTGCCACATTTCTTGTGTCTAGATGCTAGGCGGCTCTCTTGTTGGCACTGAGCACAGTGCCTTGGCTCAGGGCTCCGAGACAGCTGAGAAGGAGCTTCCTGAGAGGGGCAAATTCCTAGCAGGGTCCCTCTTCCACGTCCTCCCTTAGGTGTGGATTTTATCTGGTATCTGGAAAGTTCTATATCCCAGATGTCAGTGAGTCACCATTTCCAGCTCTAGAATCCACTTGTCAACTGTTCCCAGCATCTCTAGTGCCAGGAAACATCCGGTCAGGAGAGAGCTGGTCATTTCCACCCACTCTTCACATTCATGGCCACGAGGAGGCTCTGGATCAACAGACAGGTCAGAGGACAGGGCTCCAGGTAATTGAGGAAACTGGTCTTGGAGCGTTGCATGGCAATGTGCAACATGCTTCCCTGGGATTTCCCCATTTGGTCCTGGGATAATAACTCTACGAGGTGGTGGCTCTTCATCCCCATCACATTTGTCCAAGCTCATACAGATGGCAAAGTCATGGAGTGAGGGATGGGAACTTCTGGAAGGCCACCCACTAGAGGATACAAGGAAGGACTCCAAAGTCACAATATTATAACCTTATTATTTTTTTAAATGCTCCAAAAACCTACCATCCATGTAGTAAAAAGTTGAAGGCAGAGTGCATTTCCCTTATTCAGGGTATAATAGCTGAATTCTGTCATGTTTAGCTGGGAAAGGAATGCATTTACATACACACAGAGGAACAATCACCAAATACTGCAATAGATTTTACCAGAAAAGGTCTCCTTCCCATCCTGGATCCACCCATCTCCTTCTTCAGAAGTATAATATGCTCAGTCACTAAGTCGTGTCTGACTCTTTGCAACCCCATGGACTGTAGCCCTGCCAGGCTGCTCTGTCCATGGGATTTTTTCAGGCAAGGATGCTGGAATGGGTTGCCATTTCCTTCTCCAGGAGAGCTTCTCAACCCAGGGGAATAACTCTATATGGGAATAACATCAATCCCCAGGGATTGAACTTGCATCTTTTGCACTACTGGCAAATTCTTTACCTTTGAGCCACCTGGAAAGCTCCTCTTCAGAGGTAAACACCATCATATATTCTTCCTTCTTGTTACTTTCAGAAATTCTGTGCCTGTAGCAACATAGATACAATATGAATTTTAAATGTACTGTAAACTGGTGCGTTACAGAGATATTGCGTAGTTGTCATTCTGAGCAGGGAGA
The DNA here is from genome assembly GCA_006408675.1 of Madoqua kirkii. Lineage (NCBI taxonomy): Eukaryota > Metazoa > Chordata > Mammalia > Artiodactyla > Bovidae > Madoqua > Madoqua kirkii. The sequence continues at coordinate 17,916 of SJYC01020577.1, read as the reverse complement.
GTTGTTTAGTGCGGGGAACCCCAACCTCCAGGATCTAACCTGACAATCTGAGCTGGAGCTGATGTAATAATAGAAATTAGTCACTCAGTTGTGTGCAACTCTGTGACCCCATGGACTGTAGCCCTCCAGGCTCTTCTGTCCGTGGGATTCTCCAGGCAAGAATACTGCAGTAGATGGCCATTCCCTTCTCCAGGGGATCTTCCCAACCCAGGGATTGAACCTGGGTCTCTCTCATTGCAGGCAGATTCTTTACCTTTAATAGAAATAAAGTACACAATAAATAATAGAAATAAGTAATGTGCTTGAATCATCCAGAAAACCACCCCCCTATCCACGGAGGACTTTTCTTCCATAACACCAGTTCCTGGTGCTAATAAAGTTGGGGACTGCTTATGTAGTGCATGTGCGGAACCCCAAATTTGGACATCCCAGGAGGGAGCTGTGTCGGGTAACACAAAGACACCCAGGACGGTTTTTGATGCTGAAAGCAGTGGCGGTTATAGGAGCAGTGCGGTAGCCCCGGCCCCAGATCTAGGCTCTGGCCTGTTCACCGCCTCTGCTTGCGGGTCTGCTTGTCTGAGTTTTCTGCTTTTCTGCCCTGTGTCCTTGCTTTCAGTTCAGAGCGAGCGTGCCCAATAAGTGCGCTCTCTCTCGGTGGTCCTCACTGCTCAGGAGCCAAAAGATTTCTTGCCAGGAGACTGGCTCAGAAGATACAGTTCCTTGAGGAGGCTGCAGCCTCCACCAGGATTATTTGGAAAACCTTAACAGACCTAAGTAAGGTTCCAGAAGTTCCATCTTTCCTTCAGCCAGCCTGAACTTGCTGGAGCTGCTTGCTGAAGGACACTTTGGATGGTGTTTAGGGCTGCTTGCTCAGCTAAGCCTATCATGCAGAGGAAGCTGAGAACCGCAGGGTCAGCCACGGGGACCAAGCGCAGCCAGGACCCTGCACAGGGTCTGCAGAGCAACTGGCTTCTCAGTTCTCCGACTGAGCCTCTTCTGTGGCTCCTATGCTCTCCAGCTATGCCTATGGGCAAAAACTCTTGAATTTGAGAATTCCAGGTGTTCTCTGAGTATTTCTTCTGTGCTGCTGGGTTCCTAGGACCCAGCCCTTTCCTGTGGGGACTCACCTCTTCCCCTTCCTGGGACCAACTTCCCAGGGCCCCTAACTTAAAAAATTTTTTTTTAAGTTGAAGTATAGTTGATTTACAATGCTGTGCCAATCTCCACTGTACAGCAATGGAGTGACTCAGTTTTAACATACATATATTCTTTTTAAAATATTCTTTTCCGTTAGGGTTTATCTCAGGATATTGAATATGGTTCCCTATGCTATACAGTAGGATTTTGTTCTTTATCCAGCCTATATATAATTGACATAAATTCGAGCAAACCCCAGAAGATAGTGAGGGACAGGGAAGCCTGGCGAGCTGCAGTGCATAGGGTGGCAAAGAGTTGGACACGACTGAGCGACTGAGCTGAACTGAATCCCAAACTCCCAGTCTATCCCTCTCCCTTAGCCTTCAAGAGCAGCTGGTCTTAACTCCTCTCTCCTTCTCAGAACTCAAGCTCACTACCAGGAAGTGAGGCTGTATGCTTGGATGCCTGTGTGCGTGTGTGCACGTTGTGAAGTCTGTACCACTTCTGTGACTGCCCTTCTGTTCTTTTCTGTTCCTCGCTGTGTTTATCAAACATTCCCGAGAGCTTTGTGTGGGCTCAGTGTGCTGCACCCTCCCAGGGAGTGTGGGCTGTAATCAGGAAGCCAAGGCAGGCCCCTGGCTCCCTGGACGTCCAAGGGCTGGGGCAGCACAAAAGCTCAGCCGTGTGTTCCGAGGAGGGAGCCCCTGGCAGGTGAGGAGTGGGGGTCTTGGGAGGAGGGAAGGCCTGGGCTGGACCTTGTCTTAGACCTTTATGTCCATTCGTGGCAGGTCACTGCATCCAACCTCGGCACAGGTTCCAGAAAGCTAAGGACAGGGTAGGGACTTGGACACAGTCTCAAGGTGAAGCAAGAGCCAGGTTCTGAGAGCCACAAGTGTCCCCAGTTCTCGGGGGAGCAGTTAACCAGCGTTGTTCATGGCCGCCTGCTGCCAGAAGGTAGATGGCTTGAGGCCGCTCAGAAGAATTTCTTCTAGAACTTCTGAAGAGTGTGTTGGACTCAGTATTATCTAACTTGTTTTTTCTTAAACATTTACTGCCTTCAAGAGTAGGGAGGCTGCCTTATGTAACTGGACTGACATGTAGTGGGTTCTGACCAGCCACCTGAGGAGCGAAGTCAGGGCCCAGGCGGGACTCTTGTGTTCCCAGAGGGACACACAGAGTGCCTGACACCATGTAGGATGTCTTTTTTTCTCTCTCCTCACTCCCTCTGCTGTTCCAGTTTGCATCTCTAACCTGATCCCTGCCACCCAGCCGGGTTCCACCTGTGCCCTGGAGGAAGAGGCAAGAAACAGTCTGTTAACATTTTCTGGAGGTGCCAGAGGAGATGCTAGAGGGCCTGATGAGGGCCGTGGAGCCCGCCAGTGGCAGGTGTTGGATCACAGACCCGGTGCCCTTTGCACAGCATCTGTCCTCTCCCCGCCAAGGTGGGCGGGGCTCTCTGTCCTTGGATGTGGGGCATTTACGCTCACTGGCACCCCTGTTCTGCTTTGGTGCAGAGCCTGCCCTGGCCTGCGATGTGTGTGAGGCTAAAGTCTTGGGAAAACCTGGAGCCAGGGTCTGAGGCACCCCGTCATTTTCTAGGAACAGGAATAACTGGAGGAGCTGGTTGCCCGAGTGGTCCCGCCTGTCATGGGTAAGCGGGAGTGCCCGCTGGTGGGGTGACTCAGAGGTCCCCATGAGTCACTCCCGGGCACTTTGGAGTCCTTTTCTCCTTTAATGGCTGTCTGCAGACAGTGGGGAGAAACCCCTCCCTATATACTCTGGGAGGTCTCCTGGGTCCTTGGGTCATGCTGGGGCTGGCCCCTTTAACATGTCCTCATGTCTGTGCTGTTGCTATTGTGTGTCCTGTTGCGTCTCCCACCACCTTTTAAACAAGCACCTCATGTTCTTCCCTCTGCCCAATCTGGAGAGGTCACTGGGTAAGGCTTTCTGATAGACCAAGATTCCACAGTCTCCCCCAAACAGGTCAGATCCCCTCCTTCTCCCCCGCTTCCCCCACTCCAGGACATCAGGTCTCAGGTGTGGGAAGTCAGTGGACTCCCATCAGCTCTGACTCAGGACCCTGGCGCCTGATCAGAAGTTCCCAGTTTTTGGCAGAGTGAGGCGGGTCCACTGCCCGCCTGGGCTTCTGTCCCTGGGGCCTGGGATTACCGCGAACTTTGGTGGGAGGAAGGGGAGATACGTCAGGTGCTCCCCGCCAGTCCAAGACTTGTTAGGGCAAGTGACTCAGAACTCAGTGCTGACACACGCTGCTGTGAAAAGCAGTGAAAGCTGTTCTTTCTGTTGCCGCTGTCTCACACCCTTGTGGAGGCAGAAAATGATGGGGGCCTTTGAAGTTCACAAAGGGTCTGGTTTCCTGCCTTGTCAGGTTCTGGGCAGAAAGTGCTTAGGGAGGTGGAGTGGGGCTGGGCGGTGGGTGGAGGTCAAAGCAGGCAAACCCAGAGTTCTCATGTGGGCACTCACCTTGGTGGGGAGGGGTTGCCCTTGCTACGTTCGGGAGAGAAGATTCTGTTGTGGAAAGCCACCAAGGAGGCACCAGTAAAATGACAAAATCAGTGATGCCACTGCCACTGATGGAGGACCTGTGAGGTGCCAGCTGCTGCGCAGACTTCAAGTTCACAAAGGGTCTGGTTTCCTGTCTTGTCAGGTTCTGGGCAGAAAGTGCTTAGGGAGGTGGAGTGGGGCTGGGCGGTAGGTGGGGGTCAAAGCAGGTAAACCCAGAGTTCTCATGTGGGCACTCACCTTGGTGGGGAGGGGTTGCCCTGGCTGCGTTCGGGAGAGAAGATTCTATTGTGGAAAGCCACCAAGGAGGCACCAGTAAAATGACAAAGTCAGTGATGCCACTGCCACTGATGGAGGACCTGTGAGGTGCCAGCTGCTGCGCAGACTTCCTGCTGCCTCCCGTCCTCATAGGAACCCTGTGAACTGGACACTAGCTGTCCCCACCTCACGGTGAAGAAATGCAAGTGGGGAAGCTTTAAGTCAACTTTGTCCCAAAGTCTTGGCTGCTAAGTAGAAACCCTAGGGTCCCCCCCACCACCAGCTCCAAGACCCTGTGCTCCCTGTCAGCCTGTTCTAGGGCCAGATGGCCCTGTCAATTCCACTGACACCCTCGTGGCTCTGTTTTCTCACCTGTGCTATGGAGACAGCGTGTTTACCTGCTGTGGGCATGGTCGCAATGACAGGAGGAGATTCAGCTGGTAATGCTGGTGCACAGTGGACCCTCTCTGCCTCCACGGAAGGCACCCAGCCTGCTCCTGAAAGCACCTTCCGAGGCAAACTCTCCTTTCTGTGGAAGAAGGGCAGGTGCCACCGTTGCTCCCTGGGACCTTCTGGGTGCCCTGGGCACCTTCCTCCCTAATGCTGCTGACCTTTCCTCTTCTTAGGCTGAGCTTCGGAGGACCCAGTTAGACCTGGAGCGGAAACTCAAGTTGAATGAAAATGCTATCTCCAGGCTCCAGGCTAACCATAAATCTGTCCTGGTAAGTCTGCCCGGGGTCACTTGCTGGGCTTTGACACACCTGGCTGGCTGCTGCTGCTGGTTCAGTCAGGCCCACCCGGAACTGTGGGACTTGGCTGCAGGCCAGGCCTCCATGTCCACAGGCCTGGCCTCCACGTCCGCAGGCCCGGCCTCCGTGTCTACAGGTCCCTTAGGTCTTATCATCTAATGGAAACTGTGGGTACAGATCAGATTGGCTACACTGTAGGGTGGCGTCACCTTGTCGCTGGGATTTGCTGTGAAATTAGTTCAAGGTTGAAAACTGGCAAGTGATTCACTTTTAACAACAGAGAATAGAAGCAAACTAGTCCTGTGATGTGTATGCATGCTAAGTCGCTTCAGTTGTATCCGACTCTGCGACCCTATGAACTTTAGCCCGCCAGGCTCCTCTGTCCATGGGATTCTCCAGGCAAGGATACTGGAGTGGATTACCATGCCCTCCTCCAGTCTTGTGATAGCTCTGGCTTATTTGTATATTTGCATATGCTTTTTTGACCAGGAGCAAATGGTATATGTGGGAATGGAGGGGGATGGTTAGCTAGAGCTCCAGAAATTATGCATAAGCTTGACTTCTTCCACCATGAGAGGGTGTTCCGCATGCGATTCTCTCCTGTCCCAAGTCCTGGCAGACAGAGAAGAGGTGAGAGCGTCTGGATTAGTGGATGGTATTTCAGATTTGAAGCCTCTGTCAGGAAGATCCCCTGAGAAGGAAATGGAAACCTACTCCAGGATTCATGCCTGGGAAATTCCATGGACATAGGAGCCTGGCATGCCACAGTCCATGGGGTTGCAAAGAGTTGGACATGACTTAGTGACTAAACAACAACCATAGCAACTTGATAAGGCCAGTGGTGTATGTGTGTGCTCAGTCTGACTCTTTGCAACCCTGGGGACTTTAGCTCACCAGGATCCTCTGTCCATGGCATTTCCCAGGCAAGAATCCTGGAGTGGCTCTTCATGCCTTCCCTCAGGGGATCTTCGGGACCCAGGGATTGTACTCAAATCTCTTGTATCTCCTGCATTGATAGGTGGGTTCTTTACCACTAGGCCATCTGGGAAGTCTCATAGTGGTATGCCAGGCTACTTAGTTTTAGTCTCTCTGGTTTCTGACCACTTTCCATAATAAACTCTAAGTGGACCTAAACTGTTTCACAAAAGCTTCTCATTAGCGGCAAGCCAATAACCACAACTCAGAGGAGAATGCAAAACGTGCACACATTGGCAGTTAGGAGCAGCAGCATCTTTGCATATGAAGAATGATTCTACCTCTCCATCCATTCATCCACCCATCCATCCATCCTTCCCCCAACCATCCATCCATCCATCCATCCATCCACCTACTCACCTGTCAGCACCAGTACCTAAGAACTACCAAAGATAAGAGGAAACTGTTGAAAACAACGTGGGTTGAAGTTGTAAATATGACCTTGACTAAGGCATTTACTAAAGATATGGAAGGACAGAGTCCCACATACACAGGTGCCATCAGGCAAATCTCTGCTGTCCATCATGTGGAGTTAATTGTATATATTTTTGAATGTGGCATTCCATTCCACACAGGTAGGCTTGTCCTGCAGTGCTCAGGTGCTGTGGTCCCTAAATGTTTTGTGCCTGGCCCAGACACCAGAGGATGTGCTTGCAGCTCAGATGGATCCAGTGGGCAATTTGTTATTGTTCAGTCACTAAATCGTGTTCGACTCTTTGCAACCCCACATATTGCAGCACACCAGGCTTTCCTGTCCTTCACTGTCTCCTGAAGTTTGCTCAAACTCATGTCCATTGAGTTGGTGATGCCATCCAACCATCTTACCCTTTGTCGTCCCCTTCTCCTTCTGCCCTCAATCTTTCCCAGCCTCAGGGTCTTTTCCAATGATTTGGCTCTTCACATCAGGTAGCCAAAGTATTGGAGTTTCAACTTCAGTATCAGTCCTTACAATGAATATTCAGGGCTGATTTCCTTTAGGATTGACCGGCGTGATCTCCTTCCTGGACAGTTTGATTTCCTTGATGAGTAGTTTAGCTGGACATAATGAAGTGCTGAGAAAGCAAATTCATGCTACTGATTTGTACAAAGAAGCCAAATTATTAATTTACTGCAAGAAATATGACCACCAAGTACACTGAACAGGTCCATGGTCCAGGCAGGAAGACTGATGTCACAGACTTGAAGAGGAACCTAACTGTCGGAGCTGGGCTCAGCAGACAACGCACAGTCTCATCCAGTGGATGAAAGACAAAGTTAATGAAGAGTAAATAAGGACTCACACCCTGGGGGGTCCTTGTTTTATGGAATCCAGGATTCAAATGAGAATAAAGGCTTTCTTTTATAGTAGGAAATTGTTCCCTAATTTGAGGGTTTCTTGGGTTTATATTGGGACTCTCAGGTGGTGCTAGTGGTTAAAAATTAACCTGCTAATGCAGGAGACTCAGAAGACCCAAGTTTGATCCTTGGGTGGGGAAGATCCCCCCCAGGAGGAAATGGCAACTCACTCCAGTATTCTTGCCTGGGAAAGTCCATGGACAGAGGAGCCTGGTAGACTGCCGTCTGTGGGGTCAGAGTCGAACATGACTGAGTATGCATACATGCTATTTTACATTTCTGTGTGTTGAGCTTTGATAAGATTGATGCTTCACTAATCACTAATGGGTTTTTCACTGATTGTCCCCCACCCCCTTGCCACTAGGTGTCAGTGTCGGAGGTGAAGGCCGGGGTGGAGGAGCAGTTCGGGGAGCTCCGTGCTGCCCTGACGAAGGCCCAGGCCGACGTGATGTCTTCCTGGAGGAGAAGGAGCAAGCTGCTCTGGGCCAGGCCAATGGCATCAAGACCCACCTGGAGTACAGGAGTGCAGAGATGCAGAAGGCCCTGCAGGAGCTGGACAGGATCGCTGCCATTGGCAGTCCCGTGCTATTCCTGGAGGTATGGGTCACTGTGATGCCGGAGCCAGAGAGACCCTCACTCTGCTAGGTCCTCAGTGGATGTGGCAAGGCAACCACCCTGTTGATATATGAGGCAGAGAGCAGCAGAGAACAGGAGTAGGAGGGAGGGCTACCCAGAGCGGGAGGCCAGACCAGGTCGTGGAAGATGCCTTCTATGTGGTCAGGTGCTGAGCTGGACCCATTACATTTTGTGAAGTACACGCCCCTATCAGCCCATGTCACAGATGCAGAAGGTGCTGTATTGAGTAGGGCAGCCTTGTTTAGGAAGCACAGAAGCCAGGGCAAGTTCCACTGTGTTTCTTTTCCTGCAGGAGTACTGCAAGTTCAAGAACACGGAGGATGGTGCCTTCCCCAGCGTCTACATAGGGCTCAAGGACAAGCTATCAGGCATCCACAAGGTCATCATGGACTCCACTGCCCACCTGATCCAGCTGCTGCAGAGCTACAAAGAGAAGCTCCAGGAGTTCTCCAAGGATGGTGAGATGCCAGGGCTTGTGACATCTCTGGAGGGGTTGGCAGGGGAGGCAGGAGTCAGGGAAGGAGAACAGAACAGGGGTGGAGAGAATGTCCCATTTTCAGAGCTGTCCTCTGGTTGGACGATGCGGCTGGTGGACAGGTACCTTGATGATGTTAACTTACAACTGATTTCAGAAAACATGGTCTCGGTATGCGCTTGGTCCACATCTCCACTCAAGTGCAGACTAACTTCCGAGGTCACTGATGCCTATGCTTTCAAGTGAAACTCAGGTCAGGCTAGGATCTTTCCTCAGTGGGTTTTACTTCTATGTGGTCCTTTGAGCAGGATTCTCTGAAGCATGACTAATGTCTGGTCCCTTCCCCAGGAGGCCCAGGGAAGGCAATTGAAGTGGGGGGTTCTTATTCCTTAGATTCTCTTGCCCACCTGGACAGGTGAGCATTTACAACTCTTGATTTTCTAGAGGAGTACGACATCAGAACTCAGGTGTGTGCTGTCACTGAGCACAGACATCGGACCTCAAAACCTGAGCCCTGCACCAGGCGGCAGTTCCTCCAGTGTAAGTCTTGAGCTGCCCTGCTTTCCCCAGGTGTGGATGTGCATGTGATGCTTCAGAAGCAAAGATACCATCTTTCAGCAGGTTTCAAGTTCTTGCAACTTCAGGTCTATTCCCAGATGGTACATTTAAATTTTAAATAAGTTGAATTTCAAAAAAAAATTAGAACTTTTAATTTTGAAACCATCTCAGAGTTAAAAAAAAACATTGCACAAAAGAGGACCAAGAATTCTGATACACCTTTCACCTAGCTTTTCCAAACGTGGGCACTTTACATAAATATGGTCCATTGATCCAAATCAGGAAGTGAGCATTGCTGGCTGGAATTTATTCAGATTTCACCAGGGTTGCTCCCAGTGTCCTTTCTCTGGTCGGAAGTCCAGTCCAGAGTCACAGATGTTTTCTGGTCTCCTTAGCTTCCTTCAGTCTGTGTCCAGTCCTTTAGTCCTTCTGTGTCCTTCAAAACCTTGGCCCCTTTAAAGATCCTGGCTGGTTACCAGGTGGCTCCCTTTTAAGTCTGGCTTGGCTGGAATTGCCTCCCCATTGTCCTGTCCTGACATGGAAGCGTCTTGGTCTGTTGGCATTTTTAGAAACACTTATTTCCAATCAATACTTGCTCATGTTTAATAAAACAGGAAGGTCTTCTCTCCCAGGAGAGGAAGGACATGTCTGGGTAATCAAGGCTAATTTTTCTGATTTTAATCTCTTTGGAACTCACCGTTCAACCCTGCTTCTGCTTGCTTTCTGGGGTGAGCTCTGGCTGGCTGACTCCTGAACCCTGTTTTCTCTGGTCTTGACGGGGAGCCTCAGGTTTGATGACCCTGTTCTTGCCACAGCTCCTCGTCTCCCCAGAACTTCTTGGTTTCCAGTTTCCTTTATTTATCTTTTGTGCTTCCTGACAGCAGTATATCTATGTTTTACAAATAGATAATGCAGTTAATACAGGGGCTTCCCAGCTGGAGTGATGGAAAATAATCCTCCTGCCAATGCAGGAGACATAAGAAATGCAAATTTGATCCCTGGGTCAGGAAGATCCCCTGGAGAAGGGGATGGCAACCCACTCCAGTATTCTTGCCTGGAAAATGCCATGGACAGAGGAGTCTGGTGGGCTATAGTCCATGGGGGTTGCAAAGAGTAGGACATGACTGAAGTGACTTAGCATGCGCACATATAGTTGATACAAGGAGCCAACTGACATGGAGCTGCTGGACGTGTTAGAGGAGATTCAGGAGTGGCTTAGATGGGGGTGAACAGGGTCTCTAGGTGGGACTTGGGGCTTCCAGTGTGAGTTGAGGGGCAAAATGAGGGAGGATGGGTCCAAGAGAAATGTCAAAATAAACTGGAGTGTGACTTGTGCATTTGGGTGTGTGGAGGTGTACTCTGGGGCCAGGAAAAGAATATCTGTGTACATGCGGCGGGGACTGCTTGAGAATTCCCCTGCTAAATAGTGGCAAAATATTTTAACAAATGAGTGAACCAGATGTGGGTGTATTACCCTTGCCAACACTGCATAGAAAAGCACCTGAATTCAGGATGTGTTTGTCGAATGAATGAAAACATAAGCCCATCAGTAAATTTTATTTCTTGATTCAGTTCAACAAATAATACAGTAAATGGCAAGCAGTTTGAGCTTCAAGAAGGAAGGAAGGAAGTGGGGGTGACTTGTTAAAAAGTGTTTGGGACCACTTACCACGTGTGTGGGAGTGAGGCCCCCCTCCCCCAACCCCCACCTAGCAATTCCCCCAGGCATGGCTGGGCATCCCAGGATTTAACTCTGTCCAGATGCTATCTGCCTGGAGATGGTGTCAGAGCCCACCAGATGGACCCCACTTCAGATGCCAGTCACAATTATGGAGCCCCCCAGAGGACCCACAACTTCTGTCCGACTTGGCTGCAATCCGAGGCTCCCAGGACCCTCCTTGGATTCGAGCATTTGCTAGAACAGCTCACAGAATTCAGGGAGACACTTATGTTCACTAATTCATCAAACGGTGTGATGAAGGACACAGATGAGCAGCCAGAGGAAGGGAGAGATGCTCACAGTGAAGGCTGGGAGGGTCCCCATGGAGGTGGGGTCAATTGCCTGATGTGGATGTTTGTCAGCCTAGAAGTGCTCAGAAGCCCACACTCCTGGGATTTTATGGGGGCTTTATCCCACAGGTGTGATGAACCACTTCCAGCCCATCTCTCTTCCCAAGAGAAGAGGAATTAGGGCTGCAAGATCCAAGCAGAACTTGGTTATGACTTGGTCCTTCTGGTGACCAGCCAGCCCCACCCCCCTATCTCCACACGCAGAGTCACTTTGTTAGAACGAAAGACACTGGGACTTCCCTGATGATCCAGTGGCTAAGACTTCAAGCTCCAAGGCACCAGGGTCCAGGATCAATCCCTGGTTAGGGAACTAGATCCCACATGCTAAAACTGAGATCTGGTGTAGCCAAATAAATAAATAAATAGATAAACACAAAATGAAACCCCTCAAACTCTACCTCTTAAGGAAAAAAAGACAATCCAGGAAATTACAAGGGTTTCAGGAGCTCTGTGTCAGGAACTGGTATCAGCATGGGATTTTCTAGGCAAAAATACTGAAGTGGGTTGCCATTTCCTCTTCCAAGGGGATCTTCCGAACCCAGAAATTGAACCTGTGTCTCCTGCATTGCAGGCAGATTCTTTCTAGCAAGAATTCTGGAGTAGGTTGCCATTTCCTGCTCCAGGGGATCTTCCTGACCCAGGGATCAAAACTTCATCTCTTGTGTCTCCTGCATTGGCAGGCAGATTCTTTACCTCTGAGCTGCCTGGGAAGCCTGTCAAAGACCAAACATTAGAACAAAAGATGGTGCTAATGCTGTTACCACTCAGGAAATTACAGGGAACTCTGCGCTGGGAGCCAGGGCCAGAGACCAGGTATACAATTACTGTAAGTCACAGAGTCCCGCTTGTGTTCTGTTTGCTGGTTTTCACCCACCTCTTCTCCAGGCGGGGTCAGAACTTGGGTAGGCAGGGAACAGAGGGATGGATGTCTTCTTATCCCTTGGAGGCTGGCTAGGCGTGAGTCAGCTGTCAGCCCCTGACCTTCTATGTCCCCCACAGATGCCTGTGACATTGTCTTCGACCCCGACACGGCACACAGGTACCTCCGGCTGCAAGAGGACAACCGCAAGGTCACCAACACGGCGCCCTGGGAGCACCCATACCCCGACCTGCCCAGCAGGTTCTCACACTGGCGGCAGGTGCTGGCCCAGCAGAGCCTGTACCTGAACAGGTACTACTTCGAGGTGGAGCTCTCGGGAGCGGGCGTCTATGTGGGCCTGACATGCCAGGGCATTGACCGCAAGGGCGAAGAGCGCAACAGCTGTATCTCTGGGAACAACTTCTCCTGGAGCCTCCACTGGGACGGGAAGGGGTTCAGGGCATGGCACAGCGATGCGGAGACCCTGCTCAGCGCCAGCGCTTGCCAGAGGCTGGGGGTCTACGTGGACTTCCCTGGCGGGGGCCTCTCCTTCTATGGCGTCGAGCCTGAGACCCTGACGCTGCTGCACAGGTTCCAGTGTAAGTTTTCAGAGCCCGTCTACCCAGCTTTCTGGCTTTCCAAGAAGGACAGTGCCATCCGGATTGCGGATCTGGGAGAGGAACCCGAGAAGCCAGGGCCAGCCCTGGTGGAGGCTGCTGCCTAGATGCTGATCCAGGTCTCAGGCCTGTGCTGACACAAGACAGGTGGCAGTTTTTGTTGGAAGACTGACTGCGGGTCCGTGCCAGTGCTTGCTGGCTTTAGAAATCGTGTGAGGATGAGGGGAAAGGTCGCCGCTCTGGGCTCCTCACTGCTCTGTTCTCTGTGTTTGCAGTAATCCTCAAACCCTAGGTCCCCCTCATCATGTTCTTATGATCTCACCCTGTCTGCTTGGGCGGACTGCATGCTGTGCCCAGAGGTGGTCACCAGGCAACCTCAGAGCGTTTAGAAAGACTGCAGAGGAATCAGAACCAATCGCTAACCTTGTCTTACTCCCGCGTCCCCTGTTCTGAGTGCCTCCTGGGCCTCAGCCCTCATGACTTCTCGGCAGCCCCATGGGGAGGTGGTCAACTACCCCCACTTGGCAGACGGACAGGCTGCGGTCCAGGGGGTTAGTGAACTCACTCAGGGTCACTGTGGTCACGTGGCGAGTGAGTGGCCGAGCTGAGATTCAAACCTGACCTAGAACTTCTAATCACTACCCCACCCTGCCCTCCTCCTTAGATCACAGGTGTTGTGTGTAAGGGAATAAACTACAAGGGGAACTGCATTTGTGAGCATGGAAAGTCTGACAGCCTTGGTGGCTTTTCCTGCCCACGTCTGATGGGCCTTGTAGCTGTGCTGTGACGGAGAGCTCATTATCTCACAGGTAGCTCTCCTGGCTTGGGCACAGTGAGAACTGTAGTTCTGTCTTCGTAGGGTCCATGTCCTAGTCCCTATGACCTCGGTGGATGGCCCTAGCACCTCTCTTCTGGAGCCACCTGGATGGTGGGGACGTGTCTAATTCCTTATCCAAAGGGCAGTTGTCTACACACTTAGGAGTAGCTCTCACGGGTCCCCCCGGAATATGCATGTTTTCACATTCTGTTTCCCAGTTTCCTTGTGGTTTCCAGATCTTTTACCCCTCTGATCGCTTTCTTTTCCTTTTGACAGATTGTTTTCTAAAATTAAAGGTGTCTTTAGTCCTTATTGTTGCTCAATTGTGTCTGACTCTGTGACCCCATGGACTGTAGCCTGCCAGGCTCCTCTGTTCATGGGATTTCCCAGGCAAGAATACCAGAGTGGGTTGCCATTTTCTTCTCCAGGGGATCTTCCCGACTTGGGGATCGAATCCGCATCTCTTGTGTCTCCTGTATTGGAAAACAGTTCTTTACTAACATCAAACCTTTAGGCAAATGACAAACTGTATCTCAATGGGTTTCTGAGGATATAATCTGAAATCCCTTCTGGGATTCACTGGAAATATAACTTCTGGGTCTTTTCCATGACCTGTGTCAAGGCAGTCCTCTTCCTCTTTGCCCTGTCTGGTGGTCCTGTCTCAAGAGCACATTATTTCAGTATCACTTGACTTGTGTTCTGAAGACCCTGTCAGACATTTGAATCATAGGATTTACACAGTGTAGGATTTTAATTTTCAAACTGAATTTTAAATTTTTGAATTTTGTTGACTTTTAAAAAATTTGAATTGTAAAACTCATGACATCACTGCTGCTTGTGGAAATAGATTTGTTTCATGATCCTACTGGGCTATAACAGCTCTCCTTCCTATCCTGCAGAAATTGGTGACCTTTTCTTAACTCTTACTCTCGTTGATACATAAATTGGTTAGAGTCTTGCAGTCCTCAGTTAGTACCTTTTGGTTTTAGTTATTCAATAAGTCATGCATCCACATGAGACTTCCCTGGCAGTCCAGTGGTCAAGACTTCGCCTTCTAATGCGGCGGGTGCGAGTTCAATCGCTGGTTGGAGTGTTAAGATCCCACATGCCTCATGGCCAAAAAACTGAGACATTAAGCAGAAGCAATATTGTAACATTCAATAAAAACTTAAAAAACAGTCCATGTCTAAAAAATTCTTTTAAAAAGTTATGCACGAGTAGAACTCAATAACGTAGTCCACCTCTGCACCTTTATGCACTGGACACCATGAAGGACGTTTTCAACAGCAAAGGTCAAGATACACTTTGTCAGCACTTCCTTCTAACAGTGCTCTGAAAGGAGAAAATGAGATCAGCTTGGCCACTGTGTTTTTTTTAAACCCCCGTATGTGGTTGATGTTTCTTCCTTAAATGCTCACAAACTGTTTGATAAAGCATTTTAGAATTCAGGTATAAATTCACATCTAGTCTGCTGTTTCTAGAATCCACCTTATTTTTCTTTTAAAAAATCTAGACAATTTTGCCTGTCTCCATCCTCCAGCATTCTTCCTAGTCTCTCAAAATTTACTGCCTGGATTTCAGTCACACTGGTAAATCATGTCAGTGTCGTGAGATGTCATTTGTTTAGGCCACACTCAGACTCATAAAAGGAACCCTCTGGGTGTCTCCTCACCTGTCTTCAACACTGGCTTCTCTCTTTTTTCACTCATTAAAGGCTTCCTGGTGGTTCAGAGGTGAAGAATTGGCCTGCAATGCAGGAGACACAGGAGATGCAGGTTCGATCCTGGAGTCATGAAGAACCCCTGGAGGAGGAAATAACAACTCACTCCAGTATTCTTGCCTGGAAAATCTCATGGACAGCAAAGCCTGGTAGGCTATAGTCCATGGGGCTGCAAAGAGTCAGACACGACTGAGCAACTATCACTTTTTTTCTTTCTTTTGGCTTGAAGACCTTTTTGCTTGATGTAAAAAGGAGAAGTTGTTCTGCTGCTGCTGCTGCTAAGGCACTTCAGTCGTATCCGACTCTATGTGACCCCATAGATGGCAGCCCACCAGGCTCCCCCATCCCTAGGATTCTCCAGGCAAGAACACTGGAGTGGGTTGCCGTTTCCTTTTCCGATGCATGGAAGTGAAAAGTGAAAGTGAAGTCACTCAGTCGTGTCCGACTCTTTGAGACCGCATGGACTGCAGCCTACCAGGCTCCTCCATCCATGGAATTTTCCAGGCAAGAGTGCTGGAGTGAGGTGCCATTGCCTTCTCCAAGAAGTTGTTCAGTTGTGTGCAATTCTTTGTGATCCCGTGGACTGTACAATGGAATTCTCTAGGCCAGAATACTGGAGTGGGTAGACATTCCCTTCTCCGGGGAGTCTTCCCAACCTGGGGATCGAACCCAGTTCTCCTACATTGCAGATGGATTCTTTACCAGCTGAGCCACAAGGGAATCCCAAGAATATTAGAGTGGGTAGCCTGTCCCTTCTCCAGGGAATCTTCCCGACCCAGGAATCGAACTGGGGTCTCCTGCATTGCAGGTAGATTCTTTCTAACTGAGCTATCAAGGAAGCCTCTTCTTAAATTTTAGTAACACTCAGTTTTTCTGTGATCAAAGTTGATTGATCATCACAGCAAAACTGGGTGTTAGGAACATTTAGTTTCTTTCTATCAATGCCTCAAGTGACAGTCATATCTTCTTTTACTTGGTCCAAAACTGAAAATTGCCTAAAACAAACAGATAAAAAATAAAAAGATAACAAAGGCCAGTGTTATGTTCTCTGTCATTTTCTCCAAGCTTGGTATATATATATATCTCCAAGCTGGATGTCATATAGGAGCCTCCACTGTCTCTGGCAGCTCCTTAAGCACAGACGGAATATAGGCCTCACACTAGGACACCCCACCAGGCAGTGGCAAGCATGTGTCTTCTATGATGAGAACGGGGCCCGGAGGGGCTTGTAGGGCTTGCCCAAGGCCACAGCTCCAGTAAGAAAACAGTGGGGGATTCCAGTCCATCTCTAACTCCCAAGGTTGGGCCCTCAAGCATGAAGTCAAGGCCAAATTGGATTGTAAAACTGCTTCTTTGGTATATGTCAGCCCCACAGATTAAAACCCTAATTTATTTAGACTTTAGGAACAAGCTGCTTCCAGTCTGTAGCATTTCTGGGGGTAATGTGACCCCTATACAGGTGCTTTGGGCCTCTCTGCTCTGTCTGGCCTTCCTGGTGGACCAGAAGCTAATCCACTCTTGCCTCTTCTCCAGGCTTGAGCTGTTAGCACTGATCTCCTTCTGGGTCCTGTCTTCACCCTAACCTTTTATAAGACCAGCCTGGCCATGACTTCCACTGCCTTTCTCTGGCAGTAGCTAGCTTCCAAATGTGGGTGCTAGAAATGCTCATGCCATTGCCTGCCTTTTGATGATGTGATAGTTGCTAGCTCATGTCTGACTCTTTGTGACCCCATGGACTGGAGCCCGCCAGTCTCCTCTGTCCATGGGATTCTCCAGGCAAGAATACTGGAGTGGGTTGACATTCCCTTCTCCAGAAGATCTTCCTTCCTCTCCAGAGGATCATCCTTCCATCCAGTAAAGGATGAAGGGGGATCCTTTACTGTCTGAGCCAGAGGGGAAGCCCTGCTTTGCATGTAATGCCTCATTTAATCCTCACACTGACATTGAAATGACACTGACACAGAATGATCTCTGTTGGTTTCCAAAGCATACCATTCAATATCATGGTAATCCAAGTCAATGCCGTGACCAGTAA
Source organism: Madoqua kirkii (assembly GCA_006408675.1). Lineage (NCBI taxonomy): Eukaryota > Metazoa > Chordata > Mammalia > Artiodactyla > Bovidae > Madoqua > Madoqua kirkii. The sequence continues at coordinate 1,155 of SJYC01020577.1, read as the reverse complement.
CACTGAAGATGAATTTGAATGGTTCTATGGAGACCTACAAGACCTTCTAGAACTAACACCCCCAAAAGATGTCCTATTCATTATAGGGGACTGGAATGCAAAAGTAGGAAGGCAAGAGATACCTGGAGTAACAGGCAAATTTGGCCTTAGAATACCAAATGAAGCAGGGCAAGGGCTAATAGACTCTGCCAAGAGAATGCAAAGGGTCATAGCAAAGACCCTCTTCCAAGAACACAAGAGAAGACTCTACACATGGACATCACCAGATGGTCAACACGAAATCAGATTGATTATATTCTTTGCAGCCAAAGATGGAGAAGCTCTATACAGTCAGCAAAAATAAGACTGGGAGCTGACTGTGGCTCCGATCATGAACTCCTTATTGCCAAATTCAGACTTAAATTGAAGAAAGTAGGGAAAATCACTAGACCATTCAGGTATGACCTAAATCAAATCCCTTATGACTATACAGTGGAAGTGAGAGATAGATTTAAGGGACTAGATCTGATAGACAGAGTCCTTGATGAACTATGGATGGAGGTTCATGACATTGTATAGGAGACAGGAATAAAGACCATCCCCAAGAAAAAGAAATGCAAAAAAACCAAATGGCTGTCTGAGGAGGCCTTACAAATAGCTGTGAAAAGAAGAGAAGCAAAAAGCAAAGGAGAAAAGAAAGGTATACCCATATGAATGCAGAGTTCCAAAGAATAGCAAGAAGAGATAAGAAAGCCTTCCTCAGTGATCAATGCAAAGAAATAGAGGAAAACAATAGAATGGGAAAGACTAGAGATCTCTTCAAGAAAATTAGAGATACCAAGGGAACATTTCATGCAAAGGTGGGCTCAAAGAACAGAAATAGTATGGAGCTGATGGAAGCAGAAGATACTAAGAAGAAGTGGCAAGAATACACAGAAGAACTGTACAAAAAGATCTTCATGACTCGATAATCAAGATGGTGTGATTATTCACACTCACCTAGAGCTGCACATCCTGGAATGTGAAGTCAAGTGGACCTTAGAAAGCATCACTATGAACAAAGCTAGTGGAGGTGATGGAATTCCAGTGGAGCTATTTCAAATCCTGAAAGAAGATGCTGTGAAAGTGCTGCACTCAATATGCCAGCAAATTTTGAAAACTCAGCAGTGGCCACAG
>SJYC01020576.1:0-39987 GCA_006408675.1 Madoqua kirkii | reverse complement strand
CACTTCTACTGTATAATCATAAGGGATTTGATTTAGGTCATACCTAAATGGTCTAGTGGTTTTCCCTACTTTCTTCAATTTAAGTCTGAATTTGGCAATAAGGAGTTCATGATCTGAGCCACAGTCAGCTCCTGGTCTTGTTTTTTGTTGACTGTATAGCAAGATCCAAAGAGATATACAAAGAGGCAAAGCCTTCAATCACGAGGCATCTCTCCCAGTGCTGGATTTGCCAGAGGTGGACTGAGGTGCACTTAGGGCACCAATAAAGTTATTGCAGTTTCATCTTGGAAAAAAATGAGAACTTTGTTGAGCTTTCTTACATGTATTTTATACCTTACATTTATTATCTATCTATCCATCCGTCCATCTATCCATGTGTTCATCACATGATACATCAAGCCACATTGACTTCTTTGCTGTTCTTTGAATGTCTTCTGTGTTTCAAAGTCTTTGTCGTTTTTGTTTTGCTAGTTGTTGGAGCCTTGAAAAGTCTCAGTATGACTCTGGTACCTTGGTCACTTGGAATCTGACCAAGTCCAGATGATATGTGGTGGATGTTTTTCTTTTGTTTTTTAACTTTTTATTTTATATTGAAGCATAAGAGTCAGACATGACTTAGCAACTAAACAACAAAAAAAAACCCACAGCTGATTAGCAATGTTGAAATGGTTTCAGGTGCACAATAGAGCAACTCAGCCAGAAACAGAGAATGCATATACATGTGTTCTCCCCCCAAACTCCCCTCCCACCCAGGCTGCCACATAACATTGAGCAAAGCTCCCTGTGCTACACAGTAGGTCCTTGCTGGTTATCCATTTTAAATAGAGCAGTGTGTACTTGCCCATCCCAACTGCCTATGTTGGATGTCATTGTTTTAACATACCTCAGCAATGATCATACACTGGAACATGAGCCAACGTTCACTTTTATAATAAATACTTCTTGAGGACCTGCTGTGGGATTGGGCCATTGGGCCATGTGCTGGGTGCTGGGTGCTGGGTGTGCAAAGATGGATAAGACAAGTTCTGTGCCCAAGAGGACCTGGCAATATACCAGAAGTCTATGTATATGAGCAGGGTGAGAGGAGCAGTGGAGGTGAGAGATGGCTTTATGGAGAAAGTAACATATGAATGTGGCCATGGATGGACTTGGATGGGTGGAGGTGGCAGAGATCGATGGACCTACTTTGCACACAAGGTCTAACAAATTGGTGACATCAAGTTCCATTTTTCAGTAGCATTAATAGCAGTGGGGTAATGGCACTTCTAAGATCTAAATACTCCACTTATCTGGAGCCCAGCTAGGACCCAACTGTTGTCAGGGGGATTTTGTTAGAGACATTTATCTAAATCTTTTCCCGATTCCCCCTCTCCCTCCAACCTTCTCCTGCTGAAAAATCACAAAAGAGAGCTCAAAAATCTCAGCTGCTGGGTATAGTTTTCCTATGGGTTGTTTCATGGAAAGAATGAAAGCCACTAATTTAAGGACCAAGAGAACCTGTTCAAATACCAGGTTTTTGCTTTTTATATAGGTAACCATTTCCGTCTGTTTTTGTCTTTATTTATATAATAATGCTACTTTTAAAAAGATTCAAAACATCAAATGATTCTGAGCATGACATTTGTAGAAGTATGATAGCTAGAAATCAAATTGTAAGAGAGAAGCACAGTCATCTATATATCTGACCCCCCTCCAAAAAAATCTTGACATAAGCCCTTTTGTTTTTCTGCCTTGTGGCACTGTGACCAAGTTGTAGGAACAGTAACTGCAGAGTGAGGGGAGAGAGTACAGCTGCGTCTTGAGGGTTAATGGTTTACATCCCGAATCACAAAATGAGGCAAATATTGCTTCAAGGACAGACATGAGTCCCCCACCCGCTTCCAACCACACACCAAAGTCCCTGACTGCAGACATATCTGAGTGGTTTGCCGGAAGGTGGGTACTGCCTGTTGCTCTGTTCCCTTCCAGGGAGGTTCTCCACGTGGCCCTTCTCTTCCTCCGAGTCATCAGTGCTTGTGCCGATGGCAAGATCCGCATTTACAATTTCCTAAACGGGAACTGTCTGAAGGTGATGAAAGCCAATGGGAGAGGTGATCCTGTGCTGTCCTTCTTTATTCAGGGCAACAGGTGGGTGGTCAGTGTGGAGGTCAGGGTCCTGAGTGAGTCTGTGTAGATGGTTTCTTTTACCCTCCTCTGGGACATTGGCCCCAGATTTGCTGGCAGCAGGAGAGCAGGTTGTGCTCACCTGCATTCTGGGTTGCGGTGGATGATAGGCTCAGGGGCTCATTTGTTCCCAGGGTTGGATCTGATCACATGATGGGGCATGATACAGCTCTGCTGCAGGGACCTGGTTCTGCCAACAGGCAGCCTCTACCTGCCCCCGATCCTGTGTCCAGCCTGAGCGCTCCTCAGCTCCCTATGTCTTGTTTCTGATGCAAAGAGACTTGCAGGAGGGTTGAGGTGGCATTGGCAGGAGCAGAGGAGTGTGTGCTCAATCACTTAGTCAAGTCTTATTCTTTGTGACCCCATGAACTGTAGCCCACCAGGCTCCTCTGTCCATGGGATTTCCCAGGCAAGAATACTGGAGTAGGTGGCTCTTCCCTTCTCCAGGGAGCAGAGGAGTTTACGAAACAGAACCATGGTGGCAGTAACTGAATAGAGCACTGTGTTGTTATACACTAGGTTCACGTGATATTATGTAAAAATACCCAACTAGACTTTTAAATTCTAGCACAGGCTCACTTGAGACATCACCTAGTCACTCTGAGCTACTTTGCCTTCCTTCTGCGTAATAAGGCTCAATAAATGAATACCCTTTCATTTTTTTTTTTGGAATACTCTTTCAGTCATGAAGTCAGAAAGCTGTAAAGAGAGGTCACCTCTGACCTTTTTCTCATTCGTGACATCCAAAGAGAGACGTCAGCTTGAGTGAAAATGAGTCTGAAAGATTTCTAACTGGGATGGTTCCTTAATTCCATTCCAGCATATCCTGCCATAATCAGTCACTTTTATGGAGAGTTTATTCTGACTGTTGATAGCCTTAAAATTACAGCCTTTTGGAGCAGAAAGGAACCTGCACACATTTCCATCTCTTGTTTACAGTTATAGGTGACCTAGGAACCAGGGTTGGGGAGCAGCGCCCTGTGAATGCTATGAACCCCAGGAACAATGGGTGGGAGGTAATATTTGGGGTCCTGGGTTCAGGGGGGATTAGGGAAGATGGAAACTCTCCTGCTTTCCAAATACAAAATGTCCTATCTGGACATAGAGTCTGCACAGAGATCCTGGAGTGATGGAGTGAGGATGGGGTAGAAGGTCAGTGAGGGCTTGAAGACTTCCCCCATTAGAGAGCTTTCTCATCCCATCATGACAATAGACATGTGGCATTTGGATGCTGTACTTAAAAAAGGAGTGAACTTCTAGACATCTGTGTGCAGAGTAGCTAAGCTTTCTGCCTTAGGTACCTAGGTCCTTAGCACTTACTCCAGGAACAGAAATTCACTTAAAAATGTTTTAACTCAAGAAGCGAAGTAATCAGGACACGTGTGCTTTCTCACAACTCATTTTTAAAGAAACCAGCTACAGAGCTAATGAGTTCTGCTGCACGGCCTGCTACCTTTCTCCGCTCTAGACCCTACAACAACCTACACCACCCTGTTTGTGTGGTCATTCCCCCAGCACTGATCTCTTGGCTCAGGATCCAATGGGACAGTAGTCCTAATGCATATTTGGAAGCTGGGGCAATGCAGCCTCCACGTTCCTTTTAGGGGTATGTGGGATCTTAGCTCCCCAATGAGGGATTGAACCCAGTCCCCCTCACTGGGAGGTGTAGTCTTAACCACTAGACTACCAAGGAAGTCCCCTTTGTGGGCAATCATGTTGCTTTGGTTTCAGGATGGTGATCAACACAGAGAGCAACATCCTCCTATTTCAGTTTGAAAATATCAAGTGGCAGTACTCAGTGGAGCGGGCCAAACAAAAGAAGAAGGACAGAGAGGAGGACAGGGAAGAAAACAGCTTTGCAGAAGTCCTCTCCAAGTCTAGCACCCAGGTCTACAGTCCAAGGGATTCTGTGTCCAGCAAGCAGACAGCCCAGGAGTCCCTGTTAAGCAAACCTCACAGGTCCCGCATCTTCCTGAAGGCATCCAGATTACCTACAGGTGAGATAGCTGAACCCAGGCAGCCTCTGTGGTATCCATTGGAGCAGGCAAGGGGCTGCTAGGACCAGCTTCTTTGTGGGATATTTTGGCCAGTGGTTTCTTAATGATGTACATCCCAGTTCTTTAGGGCAGGTGGGAACCGTTCTCTTTGACATGACAATCTAATAGGCAGCTCAAGGGAGGCTGCTTATTTTCAAGGCCTAATTTCCAAATGTATTAGACTCTTTCTACAGGAGGTGATGCTAGCTCTTCATCAGTCCAGTTCAGTTCAGTAGCTCAGTCGTGTCCGACTCTTTGTGAGCCCATGAATCGCAGCATGCCAGGCCTCTCTGTCCATCACCAACTTCTGGAGTTTACTCAAACTCATGTCCATTGAGCCCTTCATACTTGCCATTAAAACAAAAAACAAGCTACAACACCCTCCTCCATGCCCTTGATCCAAACGTATGTTGCCATTGTGTTAGTTGCTCTGTCGTGTCCGACCCCATGGACTGTAGACTGCCAGGCTCCTCTGTCCATTGGATTCCCCAGGCAAGATTACTGTAGTGGATTCGCATGCCCTTCTCCAGGGGATCTTCCCAATCTCGGGATCAACCCTGTATCTCTAGTGTCTCCTGCTTGGCAGGTGGATTCTTTACCACTGAACCATCTGGGAAGCCACTTTCCAAACATATAGTTCATGATTCACTTTCCAAACATATAGTACACGATTATTTCCTTAGGACAGAGATGAGATATAATGTGTTCTTCTCTCTAGACCTCTGGTTGATAACATTCATACCTGGAAAATACTAGATCAATAGATCACCTCCAAGCATATTATACCACAAATGATCAGCTAGGACAGAGCGCTAGAAATTTCAGATAACACTTAAAGCTTCATAATCAGTACGAAATCAGGTTGGGGGTGGGGTTCAGCTGGTGACCTAGATGGACTTTTGGTTCCAGGTGACTGCCTAGCTTCAAGGAATAAGAAACATCAAACAATAAAGTGATAATTTGGGTGAAGATCAGTCGAATTATCAGCTGTGCCCCCAGTAGTCATCCTTGATTGAATCACAGAATTACTACAGTTTCCTCTTCAATCTTATTTAGGCATGTTAATGGAAACACTTCCAAGTCCAGGAAAGCCAAAGTCACCCTGGAAAGATGGCAGGAAGAGACTAGGTTCTCAGGAAGCAAATGGCATGGGTGCCGAGCAGGAGAATTTGGAAACAAAACCTGTTTTCGCCGGAGATCAGAAGACAGGTGATCCTTTATTCTGAGTCAGTGTGACAGGATTCAGCTCCTCTTTCTCTCTCTGTTTCTCTCTCTGTTTCGTCCAGTTTTTCACCAGGCCAATAACTTTGTTTATCTTTGATTCAGAACAGATAGAATGCCCAGCTCCTCCTAAGAATGACTGTGGTGTTGGTTTCCCCTAATCGTCCCCTAGTAACTGAGGCCGCACAGAAAAGTGTGAAAGTGTTTAGTCACTCGGTCGTGTCAGATTCTTTGCCACCCCATGGGCTGTAGCCTGCCAGGCTCCTCTGTCTATGTGATTTCCCAGCGAGAATAATGGAGTGTGTTGCCATTTCATTCTTCAGGGCCTCTTCCCCACTCAGGAGCGAACCTGCGTCTCCTGCATTGGCAGGCAGATTCTTTACCACTGAGGCACCAGTGTGCTAGAATGAATCTCTTGTCCTTATCAGTGGCTTTTGGACCTGTTATCATTCAAAACATTTTGGGATCTCCTGTTCAAGAATTGTTTTTTTGGCCATGTGATAGTTTCCATTTTGCAGTGGACACATATTTTTTGAAGGCAGTTTTGATTCTAAGAAACATCCAAAGATCTTTTGGAATCAAATTTGATTATAATAAAGTGGAGATCAAGCTTTGCTATACAAGTTTTATTTAAAAATCTATGTATGTTACTAAAAGTTTATGGGCTTCTCAGGTGGTACTAGTGGTAAAGAACCTGTCTGCCAGTGCAGGAGATGTAAGAGATGAGAGTTTATTCCCTGGGGTGGGAAGATCCCCTGGAGGAGGGCATGGAAACCCATTCCAGTATTCTTGCCTGGAAAATCGCATGGACAGAGGGGCCTGGTGGGCTACTGTTCACAGGATGGCAAAGAGTTGGACATGAATGAGCAACTAACCCTTCACTAAAAATTTATAAGGCCCATAAATGGGGTGTGAAGTTCATTCCCACAGAGGAATTTCAAGAATGGGTGGAACAGAGAGATGTTCCTTCCAAAATATGCATATCTAGATATTAATGCACCCTTGGACACAAATACTAGCATATTTGTTAAAAGCTCATGTTAAATGTGTTTTGATTGCTCATTTCATAGAGGATTTTTGCTCACATGATGGTGGTGTGTCCATTGGGCAACAGCAACCTTAGTCTGCATAATATAATGGATTTAATTTTTATGCATGAGTATTTAATGGTTTTCATGGAACACTGATTTGCTTTTCTGTTTTTGGAAAAAGCAGATGATATGGAGAAATTACCAAAACAAAGGTATCTGGGATTTTCGGGAGACTTGATCAGTCGCTCAAAGAAGTCCTTGTGCATTCCCATGTCGCCTGACCAGTTCCTCCTGACCGTGAATGCCCTGCAGAAAGCCCATAGTTCTGGGGAGTTTGCCTATCCCCGGAGGCCCCAGGCCCAGATCATCGATGTCTGGGGACCTTCCATTCCATACCCAAGGAAGGTCCTGAGTTTGAAGGGCCAAGAGGTCCAACAAGCAGTTGACCAACTGAGATTCAGCACTCCTCTCATAGAAGTGAAGCAGACCAATATTCCCCTCGAAATCCAGAAGCTTCAGCCCAACCTGAAGAAGTCTGTACATGGCCCCCGATTGCAGTCCACCATCCCCCAGCCAGTGCTTATCTGCCCCAGGTTTCGTGGTGGCTCAAAGGGTGAAGACTGGGCGACCAGTTCAACTGATGGAGCACGCAACTTCAGCCCCTTAACCAGCATGCAAGTCATCAAGCCAAACCGCATGCTGGCTCCGCTTTCGAGCACGGCAGCCCAGGCTGCCAAGAAAGAACGGCCCCGCTCCTACACTGCCCTTGACCCCTTACGAGTGAACACAGAGTTCATGCTGCTGACTGTGAAGGAGCAGAAAGAGCATAGGGAGGCCAGGATGAAAGAGTTTCAGGCCATAAAGCCAGTTGGAGTGGTGGATCCAGAAAAGGCCAGCAGAGCTGCGTGGATCAGGAAGATCAAAGGTCTGCCCATCGACAACTTCATGAAGCTGGGGAAAACCGCGGCCCCTGAACTTGGACAAAATGTGTTTATTTAAACCAGCCTTGGGAAATTACAGTGTCTTATAATAAACAGGAAACCAAGTAGATGTTGATATTTGGCCTCTTTTGTTTTGTTTGTTTGTTTTCAACGGTTCCCTGGCATTTACCATGGGGACTCTTCATTATCTTCCTATAAGTCAAAGAACTGATACTTATCAAAGTAAGAAAACAGAGACTAAGAGAGATTGGTATCTGTATTCCCACTGAAAACCGTTCAATGAGATGCATGGAAACCCTGTTTCATTGATGGGGGATGGAGAAGTGGTTTTTGGAAATTTAAGAAACCTTAGTCTGCATAATATAATGGATTTAATTTTTATGCATGAGTATTTAATGGTTTTCATGGAACACTGATTTGCTTTTCTTTTCTGTTTTTGGAAAAAGCAGATGATATGGAGAAATTACCAAAACAAAGGTATCTGGGATTTTCGGGAGACTTGATCAGTCGCTCAAAGAAGTCCTTGTGCATTCCCATGTCGCCTGACCAGTTCCTCCTGACCGTGAATGCCCTGCAGAAAGCCCATAGTTCTGGGGAGTTTGCCTATCCCCGGAGGCCCCAGGCCCAGATCATCGATGTCTGGGGACCTTCCATTCCATACCCAAGGAAGGTCCTGAGTTTGAAGGGCCAAGAGGTCCAACAAGCAGTTGACCAACTGAGATTCAGACTCCTCTCATAGAAGTGAAGCAGACCAATATTCCCCTCGAAATCCAGAAGCTTCAGCCCAACCTGAAGAAGTCTGTACATGGCCCCCGATTGCAGTCCACCATCCCCCAGCCAGTGCTTATCTGCCCCAGGTTTCGTGGTGGCTCAAAGGGTGAAGACTGGGCGACCAGTTCAACTGATGGAGCACGCAACTTCAGCCCCTTAACCAGCATGCAAGTCATCAAGCCAAACCGCATGCTGGCTCCGCTTTCGAGCACGGCAGCCCAGGCTGCCAAGAAAGAACGGCCCCGCTCCTACTCTGCCCTTGACCCCTTACGAGTGAACACAGAGTTCATGCTGCTGACTGTGAAGGAGCAGAAAGAGCATAGGGAGGCCAGGATGAAAGAGTTTCAGGCCATAAAGCCAGTTGGAGTGGTGGATCCAGAAAAGGCCAGCAGAGCTGCGTGGATCAGGAAGATCAAAGGTCTGCCCATCGACAACTTCATGAAGCTGGGGAAAACCGCGGCCCCTGAACTTGGACAAAATGTGTTTATTTAAACCAGCCTTGGGAAATTACAGTGTCTTATAATAAACAGGAAACCAAGTAGATGTTGATATTTGGCCTCTTTTGTTTTGTTTGTTTGTTTTCAACGGTTCCCTGGCATTTACCATGGGGACTCTTCATTATCTTCCTATAAGTCAAAGAACTGATACTTATCAAAGTAAGAAAACAGAGACTAAGAGAGATTGGTATCTGTATTCCCACTGAAAACCGTTCAATGAGATGCATGGAAACCCTGTTTCATTGATGGGGGATGGAGAAGTGGTTTTTGGAAATTTAAGATCACTTATCGCTACCAATTTCCTGTGCTATTTCTTCTAGCAAATGGACCAAAGGGATTATATCAGAATCGTGCACTGGAGTCCCCTGGTGTTTTTGTATGGAAGCCTGATGAAGCACAGTAAGTTCAATCAAGTATCAAAAAGGAGCCCTCAAACTGTGTTTCCTTCTCAGGGAGAAGAATTAATATGCCAGCAAATTTGGAAAACTCAGCAGTGGCCACAAGACTGGAATAGGTCAGTTTTCATTCCAATCCCAAAGAAAGGCAACCCCAAAGAATGCTCAAACTACTGAACAACTGCACTCATCTCACACGCTAGCAAAGTAATGCTCAAAATTCTCCAAGCCAGGCTTCAACAGTACATTTACCGTGAACTTCCAGATGTTCAAGTTGGATTTAGAAAAGGCAGAGGAATCAAAGATCCAATTGCCAACATCTGTTGGATTATCAAAATAGCAAGAGAGTTTCAGAAAAACATCTACTTCTGCTTTATTGACTGCACCAAAGCCTTTGTGTGGATCTCAACAAACTGGAAAATTCTTAAAGAGATAACAGACCACCTGACCTGCCTCCTGAGAAATCTGTATGCAGGTCAAGAAGCAACAGTTAGAACTGGACATGGAACAACAAACTGATTCCAAATCTGGAAAGGAGAATGTCAAGGCTGAATATTGTGTCCCTGGTTATTTAACTTATATGCAGAGTTCAGTTCAGTCGCTCAGTCATGTCCGACTTTTTGAGATCCCATGAACTATAGCACGCCAGGCCTCCCTGTCCATCACCAACTCCCAGGGTCCACCCAAACCCATGTCCATTGAGTTGGTGATGCCATCCAACCATCTCATCCTCTGTCATCCCCTTCTCCTGCCTTCAATCTTTCCCAGCATCAGGGTCTTTTCAAATGAGTCAGGTCTTCGCATCAAGTGGCCAAAGTATTGGAGTTTCAGCTTCAACATCAATCAGTCCTTCCAGTGAACACCCAGGACTGATCTACTTTAGGATGGACTGGTTGGATCTCCTTGCAGTCCAAGGGACTCTCAAGAGTCTTCTCCAGTACTACAGTTCAAAAGCATCAATTCCTCAGGGCTCAATTTTCTTTACAGTCCAACTGTCACATCCATATATGACTACTGGAAAAATCATAGCCTTGACTAGACAGACCTTTGTTGACAAAGTAATGTCATCACTGACTCAATGGACATGAATTTGAGTAGACTCTGGGAGCTGGTGATGGACAGGGAGGCCTGGTGAGCTGCAGTCCATGGGTTGCAAAAAGTCCAGCACAACTGAGCGACTAAACTGAACTGAATTGATCCTTTCTACAGTGATAGCGTGTGTCGATGCTGCTACTTAAAGCTGTTGAGGGGCCAGGCAGGTAATTTAGAAGCATGCAGCCCAGCACAGGGCCTGTGGCCCATCAGAGAGCTCAAGCTCCATTAGAAAGGGGTACCCTCCACTAGCCTAGCATGGCCATGGGCTGGAAACCATTCAAACAGTAGCAGAACAAAACAACAAAACACCAACCCCACAACCCACACACTGGGTGGGCCACCAAAATCCTGGCATGACAGACTAGATGCACGAAACACCTGCTCCCAGCCTCCAGTTTCACCTCCAAGTGCTTGAATAGTAATGTTTGGCAGCCTTTCTCTCATTGGATAATTTTTTCTCCATTATTAAGATATCAGGTGTAAAGGAGCATTGGCCAATAGCCATACAAAATTGTGATTGGTATAGAAAGAATCCCCTCAATTAAGGAAACGTGCTTCTACACATTATTCCATGAGTCTTCCCAGAGCAGTTTCACATAGACCTAGCAGACAGAACACTGTTACCATCTCAGTTTCAGAGAAGATGCCAAGTCCCTGAACTCAGCTCCTTCAAGGGGCAAGACCACCTCCTTAGCCGCTAAACTTAAAACCATAATTAGAATAACATCCCCACTCCAGTACCCTTGCCTGGAAAATCCTATGGATGGAGGAGCCTGGTTGGCTGCAGTCCATGGGGTCGCTAAGAGTCGGATATGACTGATCGACTTTACTTTCACTTTTCACTTTTATGCATTGGAGAAGGAAATGGCACCCCACTCCAGTACTCTTGCCTGGAGAATCCCAGGGACAGGGGAGCCTGGTTGGCTGCCGTTTATGGGGTCGCATAGAGTCGGACACGACTGCATTGACTTAGCATTGAGTAGGTACCCATCCTGCAGGGACACCCTTTTATCACCTTCCTGAGGAAGGGAAGGAACACAGGGGTCAGTTAGATAATTAGTAAGTGCATATTAATTTTTTTCGTTTCCACCATTTAAAGTACAAAAGTAATGCTGTACAGGATTACACATCATCGTAGAACACTCAAACGAAAACTATGGAACACCCCGCCCCCAAACCTGCCCTGAGGCTATCCACACTGACGGGAAGGACATCCTGTAGGTACAAGCAACATCTCCGCGTGATAAACCACGAAGCTTTCCGCGATATGCTGCACGGTTCATTTCAGCTCCTACTTGTACCAGTCCGCGAATCCCCGCCCACTTGCTAGCCCCGCCCCACCCAAGTCGGCCCCGCCCCACCCCGAGTCCTGGCTTCTCGTCTCTCCCACTCGCTAGCCCCGCCCTACCCCGAGTCGCCCAGTCCCCACGCTCGCTCCTCCCCACTCGCTCCTTCCCCGAGAGCCCGGATGCGGAAGTAGGGCCGGGTTTCCGCTGTTACTTCGGCTCCTTCTGGCGGGTGGGGTGTTTTCCGCGTCTGGTCCGTCCCTTCCCGCGGCTGCGGCGCTGACGTGGCTTCCGGAAGTAGGGCTGGCGCTCAGCCGTCATGTTGCAGCAGGTAAGGGGCTGTGGGCGCCGGGAGAGGGTGGCGGCGGGTGGGCCTGCCAGGTGAGGGCCTGGAGCGGCCCGGCCTGCCGAGTTTGAAGTGGGCAGTAGCGAAGACGCCGAGTGTGGACGGGCGAGGGGAGGGGGCCGTCGCCCTGGACGTGGGATTAGAGGAGTTGCCCTCCCTGGCCTAGCAGTGAAGTTTATGCCGTCGAAGCAGCGTTGGAGGTGATGGACGCTTGGTCCACTCCCGTGACCACATCTGCCTTCAGGGCTAATTACAGCCCGTACGTTTATATCTTCCTGTTTTTGGAAAAATTACACTTTTGCACAGATTATCGTAGGCGGTGTTTTCGTGTTGAGGGGTTACTGTGGTCGAGGCCACTGTCTTAGGTCCTGGGAAAGAGCTGCGCACAACGCGGAATGCTTCCTGCCCTGAATAGGGGGGTGAATTGGACTGTGGGGATAGGGTCTGGTCCAGGGCCGGGGCGCAGAGACAGGATAAGTTACAAGACTAAAGGTGTTTTCACATAGTGATAGCAAAGCCAGGGTGAGACCTGGGCTGTGAGTTCTAGGTGTCTGTGACCGTGTCTTTCCGTTGTCTTCCGTGTTAACTAGTGGAAGACGGGATTTCATTTTGCTTCATGAGTGTTTACTTTTCCTATCAGGACAGTAATGACGACACTGAAGATGTTTCACTGTTTGACGCGGAAGAGGAGACAACTAACAGACCGAAAAAATCCAAAATCAGGTATAAGGGCAAGTTGTAAGGGATGGGTCCGCGTCTGGTGCTGTTTCGTCTGTTGACTGGTGCCAGCACTGGTTTTCTGGGTAGAGTGGTTGTGACTGTGCTGGTTAAGGTTGTGTACTGCGAGCTTGCTTTTCAGTCTGAGATGAGATGACATCTCACGTTTTCTCTGGGAATAATTGACATATGGAATTTTACTCAGTACTGAGTTTTCACATCTGCAAAGCCAATTATTTGAACACTGATGTTTTAAATTCTGACTTTTGTATCAAGGATGCACCATTTTTTTAAGATAGTGTCTAAAGATACATTACATTTGGGTTTATTGTGAAAATTTCAGTACTGTATCTTTTGTATCAATTAATATGAAAACATCAAGCCAAACAAATTTCAATTCCAAACTTAGTACTCTCCAAAGAAATTCACTTAATGAAATCAAACTCTACCTGAACCTTGAAAACATTATGCCAAGTGAGAGATACTAGTGCAGAAGATCACATTTTATATGATTTCATTTATGTGGAATGTCCAGAACAGGCAAATCCATAGGGACAGAAAGTACGTTAGTGGTTACCGAGGGCTGGAGGAGGGATGAGATTGGGGTAAACGGAGGCGTGACTGCCCACAAGTATAGGATTTCTTTTGTGGGGGCGGAATCATGAAAAAGTTCTAATATTGATTGTGTGATAGTTACACAATTCTGTAAATATACCAGAAATAACTGAATTATACCCTTTAAACCGTAAATTGTATGGCATGTGGTTATATCTAAATGATGCTGTTAATAAAACACCAACTCTGCCTGATGGGTATTTTGTCCTAATGCCTGAAGGGATTTCTGAGGGCCTGGGAATTCTGAGGGTGTGCTTTTTAGATAGGTAAAAATACAAGTTGGTCCTAAGAGTATAGTGGCCCTTATTTCTCCAGCCTTGGTAAGGTTTCTTGTTATGTTTCTTGTGAAAGTTTATAGTCAGAGAGGTGTAAAGTCATGTTTATATAGTGTATTTTCTGTGACAGCAGGGCCTAGTCAAATAATGGGACTTAGGAAAAAAGAGATATACTTGGTTTGCTTCTTCCTCAAGTCACCTTTTATTTTGACAAGACTCTGCATGGTTCTGTGGCTGAAACATTTTCATCTACATCTGCAGTATCTGTCGTAAAATGTAATTGCATTTCTTTTGTTATGTTTTGGTTTTCAGACACCCAGTGGCATCATTTTTCCATTTATTCTTTCGAGTCAGTGCAATTATAGTCTATCTTCTCTTGAATTGTTCAGCAGCAGCTTTATTGCCTGTATGGTGACAATTATCTTGTTGTTGTCATGTGACTTTTGGGCAGTCAAGGTAGGTTTGATTGTTTTTATTTTAAAATCATTTAATGTGGTGAGATTGAATGACGTATAAACAGTAAAAAAAAAAAAAGACTTAGCATTTTCAATTGGGGTTAATTTCTCTTTTTGTTACCTTAGGCCTCATCTGTGTAAAAGTGCCAGTTATGTCACAGTAGGTTGCTACTCTACTGACTTGTCTGTGTGTTATATTAACCTGCATCAGCTTTAAAGTGAAACACACAAAAATGCGACCAGCAGCTACAGACCAGGCACATACTGCTTCTGGTCCACACCATTGGTTTTGCTTCAGGGGTCACCTCTGGCTGTGCCATGTGTGATTTCTAGATAAGACGCCAGGATAGCTTGACCACAGATAACTAAAGGAGTCCCCACCCTTGCGAAGGCTCCCATGGGAGCTCCAGGACAGTGTTTCTTAGCCAGGGTCAATTCTCCCCCACCCCAGCAGGTGTGTGTTGTGTGCACCGTCCGAAGACATTTTTGGTTGTCGCAACTCGGGGTGGGGAAGTGTGCTGTTGGCATCACGGTGGAGGCCAGGGATGCTGCTGGCCATCTTAAGGTGCATAGTCGGGACAGCCCGCCACGTCAGAGAATTATCTGGCCCTGAGTGCAGATAGTGCTGGGGCTGAGGAGCCATGTTGTAGGGGATACTGAGAAGGTAAGAAATAGACCCAGAGGCCATGGTGGTGGAGCGGTAGTTGTACACATAGAGGGGTGTGTGAGGAAGTCACTGGTCAAATACGAGGTGTAGAGTCCAGGGTTAGGCATATGCGTATTCACTGTAAAGCTTTTTTGTATATTTGGAAATTTTAAAACTTTGAATACAGGGGGAAAAAATGCAAAAACTAGTTTTGCAATTTCAAAGATGTGTTTACTGATTCAAAAACCAATAAGATGTTACAAGTCTACTCATGCCCACCAGCCCAGCCATTTTAGATTTTTGATTCTTAGAGATAATCAGAAGTCTTTGGCTTGGTGGTGGCCAGTTTCTGTAGGCCACAAATTGTAGAGAATAAAGATTACAAAGGTGTGTTTCCTCTGGGTACTTCTTTTGTACAGTCTTCTTTGGCTTGAATTTCTTTGAATTCCTTTTGTTGCTCTATGTCCAAAAGTGTTTACTGTATCCAGGTCATAGTTTTGTTTTGATGAATGTTTCTTTTTGTTGTTCATGTTATTTCTGCCTAGCCAGATAGAACGCTGCCTTTTGACTTTTAGTTCTTCCTGGTAATTTCTAAAAATTAAATAATTAGAACCTTGTGGGTTTAGAGTTTTAAGAAATATGGCCAGAAAGTATATTTTCTAATGAACTCAAAAAAAAAAAAAAGCTTAAAGTCACTCTGTGTGTGTGGCAGGATTACTTACAGATACATAAATAATTGAGATACGAAATTAAGTCAGGAACGAGGAAACTATTAAATGGACTGCTTACACAATACCAGAGACTGGGTGGCTCGCAAACAACAGGGATTTATTTTCCACATTCTGGAGGCTGGAAATCCAGGTACAGGGTACCAGCACGTTCAGCTTCTGGCGAGGGCCCTCCTCTGGGTTCTAGACGGCTCACTTCTCACACAGCTGAGAGCAGAGAGAGAGGGTAGAAACTCGCCTGGCTCTAAGGGGGACACTAATCCCATCTGCACAGGCTCCCCCCTCCTGACCTCATCTCACCCTTGTCACCTCCCTGAGGCTTTCTCCTGACACTGTCACTGGGCGATGCTCTGGGGCTAGGCTTTCAGCACACGAATTTGAGGGAACTCAGTATTCAGTCCAAAAGTAGGTCTCAGTGGCTAAAGACTCGGGTTTAGAAACAGGGAACCAGAGAAAGGACGAGAGCTCACGAGGGGAAAGAAGGGCGATGTTTGTGGATGTGCCGACCCTGTCACCTCTGTCTTGCTGGGCCTGCGTGGCCATTGTAGTTACTCTTTTGTCCAGGCCTCATATGTGCTGGTCTTAACTGGGTTTATGGATGGAAAGCTGATGATCTGTTGTTTGTGAAATGTTACACTAAGATAGGATGTTAAGGCAGATCTGTCGGTGCTGTTTTTAAAACATGTGTATGTGTATTAATCTTCACCAGAATGTCACAGGTAGACTAATGGTTGGCCTGCGCTGGTGGAATCATATTGATGAAGACGGAAAAAGCCATTGGGTATTTGAGTCCCGGAAGGTAAACAGCCTCTGGTGTTTCGGCTTTCTTGCATGTCATTTAATACATTTTGCATAGATAATATTTGAATATTTAAGGATAAGTTACCTATGCAGACGTAATCAACTCATAAAGAACTACCCCAGATCGCTTGGCGGGGCAACACTAAACTAGATGGCCTTCTGAACTCCCCATTTTCTCTGGCTGGCTCAGGCTGAGAATGATGTGTCCAGGAAGGAATCGTGGGAGAGGGCTTGGGCTCCGAGTGTGTGCTGTGTACCCGGCTGGCCCATAGTGGCTGCTTCTGCAGGATCTCTCCTGAGCCCCTTGGCTCTGTGGCCTCTGCCAGGGGTAGCTGCCTCCAATGGCTCCCTCTTGCCCCCATGGTCCTTCTCCATTCGTGGGCAGGGAAGAGAGAGGATTGCAATTGCATAGAAAATCTGAGTTGATGGAAGCAGTTTGCTCTTCAGGCTTTGCTTTCAGAAGCCCTGGGGGACACTGGTCTGTTTGGGGTTTTAGCCTGCTTCCCTGTAGTGGAATCAGCTTGGGCAGCAGAGGACAGCATTCTTGGAGACAGCATGGGTTAAATCTCTTGCCTTCTGCTTGGAAGGGCCCTGTCTAGCGCTTCTCAGAAAGCAGTGTTGTGCTCAGTGAGCCCTAGACCTTTATGTTATAAAACCCACCTGGGGAACAGCACACAATCTTTTACATTCCTGGATATTGCTAAGACGTAGTGGTCGTTGTCAGGGTCCTGACTCTTGGACCCTGACTTCCTCTTTGAGTCTCCAGGATGACCATAGCCTTGATTTACTGAATCCTTACCATGAAGGTGTTGTTAAAGGGTTGATTATGAATAACCAGTGTAAGTGCAAGAGGCTGACTAGAAGCCTGTCAGAGGCCACCCTTACTGTGTTGGGTGATGACAAACTGTCCACTCTGCCTTGAAAATGAAACATTCTCAATTTAAAACAAAGTATGTTAAGACCAGTTCTAAAAATCACAATGGTGGTACATCTACTGTTTGAACAGAGTAGGGGTTAAAAGTTGGGACTTGGGTTGTCTGTATTGATTTATTTAAAATTGAGGGTAAGGAGTTTTTCACTAAAAATGTTTTAACATTTTGCCAATAAATATCACAGAACCTTGGTTATTAAATCTGTGTTGTTTTGTAGGCCTCCCCTCAAGAGGGTAAAACCGTCTCCGAGGCTGAATCAAGGATCTTCTGGTTGGGGCTTGTTGCCTGTCCCGTGCTGTGGGTGGTCTTTGCCTTCAGTGCCCTCTTCTCTTTCAGAGTAAAGTGGTTGGTGAGTGTCAGTGACCCACCCAGGTGGCCAGTGGGTAATCGCAGTAGGTGACCACCAGTCTTATCAATAACATTAGGGTCCTGTCTCAAACAGACAGCTTCATCCTGTATTTCCTGAGTTTGGATTCTCAACTCTGCTTTCCTCTGAGCACCAGAAAACAAAGTCCTGTGAAAGACCCTGTTTCACCAGTTCTCCAGGTGTTGACTTAGCCCATCTAAGTGATTACCACATTGGTAATCACAGTGCAGTGATTACCACATTGATCCCATGACCTTGTCAGGTGTGGGTGGTCCGCATACTCCAGACATGCTTAGCTTAGTTTGGAGCTAACGGTGGTCCTTCCTGAAGATGCTGGTGGTGGCCTGTCCTGGTCATCTACTGCAACAGTCATTGTACAGTCTCTCTCAGTTTCTCTGGTTCAGGAGGTTGGAAGGGGCTTGTCTGGGAAGTTCTGGCTTGGGATCTTTTGGTTTTTTTGATCGGACGGTGGCTGGGGGCTGGTATGGCCCCTCTCTATGAGGTCCCATGGCCTCCCACGTGGACTTTGCACACGGTAGTTGGGGCTTCCTCACAGCCTGGTGGCCTCGTGGCAGTAGACTGCTTACTCGAGGCTCGCAGCTCCGGGTGAGAGTGCTGGAGCTCACGTGCTGAGGCACCTGGTGCAGCTGAACCTGTCTGCTCTGGCTGCCCTGACAAAGTACAGAGACCAGGGGCTGACACGGCAGCACCGTGTTTTCTCCCAGTCCTGAAAGTCTCTGTCTCTCTGGCTCACTGGCTGTCTTCTCCCTGTGTCTTCACATGGTCTTCCCTCTGTACATGTCAGTGTCCTAATCTCCTCTGCTTATAAGGACATCAATCATGTGGGATTAGGGCCATGTTGATCTTTCTCTTGACCATTCTTTTGGAATTCTTAAGGAAATAATTGACATTTGCATGCCTTCTGGGTCTCAGTTACTTTTATATGTCTACTCACAGAGCCATGGAAAATAGTAGGGAGGTCCCGCCACTCCACCCCCGGGTCTGACACACAGCATGCATGTTGATGGCTGCTTGTTGGACAGTGCAGAGCTCGTGGTGGATGAGTCTGTTCTGGAAGGGAGATGGGAGGAGTCTCTGCCACCCTTCACAAAGCTTCCTCCTCCTCCTCCTCCTCCTGTCGAGCTGGGCTCCATGTCTCATTGATGGCAGAGAGAACGGTCAGTCACCGTCAGGCCTGTAACTGTTGATTGTTGCCCTCCCCCAGGCGGTGGTTATCATGGGTGTGGTGCTGCAAGGGGCCAACCTGTATGGCTACATCAGGTGCAAAGTGGGCAGCAGGAAGAACCTAACCAGCATGGCCACCACGTACCTTGGGAGGCAATTTTTAAGACAAGTAAGTGTTCTCCGGATGTGAGGATCATTTTGATGTGGTCAGTGACTAATGCAGTGATGATTTCTAACTCTTGTAAGAGTTTAATTTCTATGAAATACTTGAAGTTTTTAAAGGGATATATTTAAGTATGAAATGATGATAGTTTGTCTTTGGAAGCTTTAAGGACATTCCAAAAATGTCGGTGTCCTGAAGTTATTTTAAAACCAGAGGGCTAAAATGTTCACTGACAATAATTTTTTTTTTTTTAGAAAAATTAGCTGAAGTTCAGTTGCTTTCCATTACTTCTGGTGGCAGTCTTAAAGAATGTATCTTATATGGTTTTAGGGCTTATAGTAAGAGCAAGTTAGAAACATAAGACTGTATCATTAAAGAGTATTTTAAAAGTACTCAGATTTTTTTAAGAACATGTAAGTTTTATTACTGTAGTTTCTGGATGTGAAGGTTTCAGTTAGAGTTTTCAGTGGGATCAGTAGTATCTTAGGTAAAAATAGTTGCTTGTAAAATCTTTAGAAAATTGATTAGGTCTTTGTGTGAGTGACGCCTCACATTTGTGTTTGTGCAGTAGGTTGGGCAGGTAGTGATGTGTGGGACAGTTAATGGGGTTTCAACCTTGGCCCTGCATCAGGATTCCCTGGTGGGCTAGAACACAGATCTCGGGGTCCCACCCCCGAAGTTTCTTACTTACTTGATAACCTGGGGCCAGGTTTCACCAGTTCCATGTTTACAGGTTCCCAGGTGGTGCTGATGTTACTGGTCCAGAGATTACCTTTGTGACTAAGGCCCTGAGAGCTAAGTGGCATCTCAGAAATAGTGAGGGCTTAACCCAGCTCTCCTCTGTTGAAATTTGTTGCTCTTTCCTGTATGGTTTCTCTTGTAGAAGAGTTAAGAAGTGGGGAAAGCAAGGATTCTTGCAGGGCCGTGACTCATCTTGAGGGCTTTGGCAGAGTCCTAGTATACTTTTGCTGGGTGAAGTCCACATTATGGTAATTTTCAAGTGTGCGCTCAATAGGTTTTTCCCTTCAGATTTTGAACCTTGAGCCTAACGTGCATGGACAGGGTCGGTAGACTTACATGGCAGCCAGTGATACTCTGCTCCAGTGAGATTGCTTGCTGGACATCCGGGTGGACTCCCTGCTTTACTTCTCCAGCATGACTGTAACTTTTAACATAATGGGGCCATGTAGTAACTGCACCTGCTGACAAATACGAAATGTTTTCCTAGTGCTTTGAATCTGGTGTTTTATGTAAAATAGCTTTTCTTTATTTTGTAAATCACTTTTGGCATTAAGGAATTATTTCTCTTTTGCAGACCACTGGCGACACTCAGACCTCCTCAGGAGAGTGAAAGTCTGCGTACTTTTTTCACGGGGAACCACCCAGGGGGTTCTTAACTGAACCTTCAGAACTCAGAAGCTATTGCAAAGAGGAGTGTGGAGTTTGTTTTTCATTTAAAAATGTGCTTTAAGAAAAAGGAAAAGTTTTCATATTGTCTTCTTTTAGCGCTTGGGCCTTGAAGGTGTGGTATGGCTAGAAACATTGTCAGCATTTGGTTTATGGTATACATAGGTGTCTGTCCATAGTCTTGTGAGATCCCTGTGTCTTTTAAGTTAAAGTGTTTGTGTTCACGTCCATATAAATGGAGACCTTTGCATCTTGGTCCATAGAACACAGAAGGATGTTCTTAGTGTATCTCAAAACTCTCTGTGTTTACATACTGTTTCTGTAGATTATTTTAGAAGTTTTTGCTTCCATGGTAAGAATGAGCACTTTGGCTAATGTATACGTTAGAAATAATGGTTAATTTTACATTTAATACCTACTTTTGTGATGAAACTTCTTATCCTAGGCATTCACAGGCAGGTACAAACCAAAATTGGGCTGTTGGTGTTAACTAGTTTCTAAAATTTGGTTTACTGATGAGTCTTGTACTCAAGATCCAATTAACAGGAACATTCACAGTGTATTTTCATGGGATTCCTAGGGATTGCTGCTGTTCTATTTATTTTGGGGGGAGAATAGCCAGATTTTACTTTGAAACCCCCAGAAGCTCTTCAGTGATCCTTGGCCTAATGAAGTCTCTCCACTAAAAGAGTATTATTCTTCTGTAATAGTGAGAATAATTATTTCAGTACTTGGCATTGTAAATGCCTAAAAGATGTTTTATTTTATGAATCTATTTTTTTTGTCTTGCTGTAATGGGGATATTGTAAATCATGCATTTGTATTAATGGTATTTGTTAAAGCAACATATGTAACAATCTGCAAAATACTGTAGGCATCTGTGAATTCTGTCTTAGGTACTGTAAACTTTGTTTTAATCATTGGATTATTTTGTGATTGTATTTATACATTGTTAAAAATTTTTTGAAGATGTTTTGTTTAATTGAATGTGTGTCTTTATCGGAGTGAGAGCTTTGAAGGTGCATAACTTTATATTTGTATAAAACTCTACTGTTTACAAAGCACTGTGACGTTCGTGATCTCATTTGATCCTCATGGCAAACCTGTTCTGTATGACACGGTGTATTGGTGACAGAGCGGGACCTCAGGTCACTGAGTGACTTGTCCAAGGAGCCACTGATTGCAGGAAGAGCCATCAGGACACGTCTCTGAATTTTGAGGAAATCTTTGTCTCTAAATGTCCTTTCCTTTCTTATGAATCATTAACTTACTAAGTCATTAATTTGGTAAGTGTTTATTTCCCATTTTATTTATACTCATCTGGTGAGGAAAGTGAATGCTGTGTAAAGACATGATTTTATTGAATCTGAAAGATCTGACATCAGTCTGTTGAGTTGGGAGTCTAGCAGGAGACCCAGTGGTGTCGTTCCCGAGGCAGCTGTTGTTATTTGAGGCTGCGATCCTAAACCAGACTGATTTTTGGAATGTGCATGTGGCAGCACTGCTGTTTGCTGCTGTTTATCCCCCACTATTAGTTTTTCCCTTCTGCTCATTTCCCACTTATTAGCCAGAACATGGCAGTGACAGTGTTTCCCAGATTTTTTTTGCTGTTTTGTGGCTGCACTTCCAGGAAGTGTCCTTAGAAGGATGGTATGCCTGTCTCTTCTCCTTTCCACCCATTAGCTGAAATGTACATGGAACAGATGGTGCTTGAATAGTTGTGGTCAGTGAGTTGGAAGCCTCATCTTGTGAACAGCAGAGAAGTAGAGGTTGAGTTCCCTCTGGTGGGGACAGCAGCCTGAAGTGCCTGTCTGAATTTTTAAGCGAGAAACAAACTCCTCTCTTTTTTAAGTGTTAACTGCTGTTTTCCTGTTGCTGCAGCCTAACTGAATTCTTACCAGTCTGTATTTTTTAGCTTCCCCCACAATTGCTGTTAGTGTGGAATTTGAGTAGGAGTTCAGCAGACACGTTTGCTCTTTCCACTGTGAGGTGTTTAACAAGTCCGGCCCTTCCAGATGCTGTTATTCCATAAAAATTTACCTCAAAACCAAGCCTTGCAGAGCGGTCATTTCATGACACTTACATAAGCTGGGGATCAGGGGTCTGGGTGAAGCCCATCGGAAACAGTTTTTCTCTGCTGACAGTCTAGGCTCAGCTGAGAGGTTTGAAGCCAGGGTTGCATGCTCTCCAGGAGGCAGGAAGCATCTAGGGGTGTCTTCTTGGGTCTAGAAGCTGATGCTGGCTGTCAGCTGGACTGCAGCCAGGTTGTGGTTAGAACACTTATATTTGCAACCTCTGGGTTGTCTCTCCAGGGAGGCTCATCTGGGGTTATCTCCACAGCCTGGCAGCTGTGGTCTCAGACAGGCTTCCAAGGGAGCCAGAGAAGCGCGTGACGTTCTATGACTAGCCTCGGGATTCACGTAGTGTCACTTCCGCCACACTCTGGTTGAAGCAGCCACAAAGTCCCCTTGCATTCTCGGAGAGAGGACATAGCAACCATCTTTGGAAGGTAAAAATCTGCACCTCCCCACACGCTTTAATCATTTCAAGACTGAAAGCTAGATGGAAGAGACTATGGGGTGCAAATATCGCTTTCCCTTTTGTCTTGCTTGGTCAGCCTTGAGCACAAGTGAACTGGCTGACTGGTGCAGTTAATGTGAAAGCAGCGTTGCATTCCCCAGTCCTCATGTACCTGCTCCCTGACCCACACCTTTGAAAGTTGGGTATTGTGCAGAGCTTACGGCACAGTAAGTCCACTGAGGTGTTGATACTATCATCTGTCAAATTAGTAAAACTCTTTAGAGCTCATTCAGAGTTCTTTTATGTCTATTAACCTCATTTGATTCTCCCTCTGTAACCTCGAGAGGGAGGTGAGACCATGAAAACCTTGTGTGACTGACAGTTGCATGTAGTAGAGACAAATGATGTTCCCCTGCTGTTCCTTTTGTTCTCTGCTTCTCAGCAGCCCCCTATTTAACAGAAGCCATGAGGTCAGGTGTGGCCCATGTGATGCAAGTGAAGGTGTGACCTGTGTCACTTCTGGGTGAGGAAGGTACAGCGGGTGTGGGATTCTCCAATCTTCTTCCCTTCCGAGGCAGCCAGGGGTGCTCGAAGTTGTACCTCGCCCAGCCAGGTCCCTTGGGGGCTTGTCGAACAGAATCTTCCACCTGCTGCTATCAGACATGGTGTGAGTGAGGAGTAAGCTCCTCGTGGAGCCACTTGATCGCCTGGTGAATTTGTTTCCATAACAACACAACACAATAGCCTGTTCTGATGAATATAGTGCACAGCTGTGACAAGTAATACTCAGAAAACCTGTAAGTCCTAGTTTGCTGTTGGATTCTGGTCCCTTGGTGC
Source organism: Madoqua kirkii (assembly GCA_006408675.1). Lineage (NCBI taxonomy): Eukaryota > Metazoa > Chordata > Mammalia > Artiodactyla > Bovidae > Madoqua > Madoqua kirkii. The sequence continues at coordinate 16,557 of SJYC01020576.1, read as the reverse complement.
AGGGTTGCCAGTTCTGGTCATACCAGACAGGTTAAGTCAACCAGGTGAAAAGTAGGAGAGTCCACCTGCATCTGAATGAACCGGAAGCTCCTCATTTCCAGCCATTGCTTGCCCCCTTAGGCATGTGGTCCCTGTGTGGCTAGGGTTTTCAGTTTTTCAAGAGAAATGGAAAATTTGGATGCTTGTATGAAATCTAGTCTTTCAATGCTTGCAAATTAAATGTTAAAAGGAAAAAACACACGAAGCCAAACAGTTTGTTTGTAGGACAAGTTCGGCTGTGCTAACTTTTGCTGTTGTGTGATCGTGTTCACACTAGTGGGACTCTTCCCTCTGAGTCTTGAGTCAAAGCTGAGCGTCTGTAGAAAGCAGCGTTGCATTCCCCAGTCCTCATGTACCTGCTCCCTGACCCACACCTTTGAAAGTTGGGTATTGTGCAGAGCTTACGGCACAGTAAGTCCACTGAGGTGTTGATACTATCATCTGTCAAATTAGTAAAACTCTTTAGAGCTCATTCAGAGTTCTTTTATGTCTATTAACCTCATTTGATTCTCCCTCTGTAACCTCGAGAGAGAGGTGAGACCATGAAAACCTTGTGTGACTGACAGTTGCATGTAGTAGAGACAAATGATGTTCCCCTGCTGTTCCTTTTGTTCTCTGCTTCTCAGCAGCCCCCTATTTAACAGAAGCCATGAGGTCAGGTGTGGCCCATGTGATGCAAGTGAAGGTGTGACCTGTGTCACTTCTGGGTGAGGAAGGTACAGCGGGTGTGGGATTCTCCAATCTTCTTCCCTTCCGAGGCAGCCAGGGGTGCTCGAAGTTGTACCTCGCCCAGCCAGGTCCCTTGGGGGCTTGTCGAACAGAATCTTCCACCTGCTGCTATCAGACATGGTGTGAGTGAGGAGTAAGCTCCTCGTGGAGCCACTTGATCGCCTGGTGAATTTGTTTCCATAACAACACAACACAATAGCCTGTTCTGATGAATATAGTGCACAGCTGTGACAAGTAATACTCAGAAAACCTGTAAGTCCTAGTTTGCTGTTGGATTCTGGTCCCTTGGTGCAGGGTTGCCAGTTCTGGTCATACCAGACAGGTTAAGTCAACCAGGTGAAAAGTAGGAGAGTCCACCTGCATCTGAATGAACCGGAAGCTCCTCATTTCCAGCCATTGCTTGCCCCCTTAGGCATGTGGTCCCTGTGTGGCTAGGGTTTTCAGTTTTTCAAGAGAAATGGAAAATTTGGATGCTTGTATGAAATCTAGTCTTTCAATGCTTGCAAATTAAATGTTAAAAGGAAAAAACACACGAAGCCAAACAGTTTGTTTGTAGGACAAGTTCGGCTGTGCTAACTTTTGCTGTTGTGTGATCGTGTTCACACTAGTGGGACTCTTCCCTCTGAGTCTTGAGTCAAAGCTGAGCGTCTGTAATGAGCACAGCTGTTCGGCCATCACCTACTCGGCCCTAACCGCTGATTTCCGAGGAGCCCCCAAGCCACTGTTTGCAAACCACTGCTAGGAACGTGAAGCCAAAGTCTGCGTGGTTTTAAGGAACACGTTCTCAAATCATGTGTCAGATACATTTTCAATTAAAGGTAAAGTCAAAATAATAAGTTCTTGTGAGAAGCAGGAAGCATTCTTTCTATCCTTTTTATTGTTATTCTAGAAGGAAAAGAGCAAGCCTGTCATTTCCTGAAGAGGTTACATGTACCAAGGAAAAGGGTAATCTAACCTTTACCCACTTTTAATTCATGAAGAAGTAATAATTAAAGTACTATGGTCAGAGAATCAAATAGTACCGAAGGGCTACAAAGAAATGCAAGTCTTGCCCACTTTCAGTTCTGCTATCAAGTAGTAGACATCTTTAGCTGCGACAGTTTTTGTATTTGGGGGTATTTACCTCCATACTGAATAAAATGCTTATTGTTTTTATAGTGTTTCTTACTTACCAACTGTCTCTATTAGCTTTTGGCTTCCTATTATGAAAAATGAAGATTTAACTCAAACCCCTTAGGTGGTGCTAGAGGTAAAGAACCTGCCTGCCACAGTCCCTGGAGGAGGTCATGGCAGCCCACTCCAGCATTCTTGCCTGGAGAATCCCATGGGCAGAGGAGCCAGGGGGGCCACAGTCCACAGTGTCACGCAGAGTCAGACACTACTGAAGTGACTTGGCACACAGTATGCACCTCCCCCTCATAGTTTGAGCACTTTTTCCCCTAGTTGTAAAATTACAGGCTTAACATAAACCTCCGTTTGTTAACTCCTTCAGTTGTCTGAAGGTAAAGTTTTCTCTGTTTGTTAGTAATTTGTTCAACTGCAAATAACAGAAATAATAGTGGCTTATATTATAAATAAATATATATTATAAATAATAGTGGCTTAAAAAAGAGAGTTTGTGTGGTTTTCTACAAAGGAGGTCTAAAAGTGGGCACTTGGTGGTGTTGATGCACTTACTAAACAGTTCTCAGAAAGCTGGTTTTTGTCCCCATGCTCATTGTCTCAGGGTCACAAGATGACTGTCACAGCTGAAGATGACTCATCTGTTTATAACAAGGAAGGAGAAGGGAGGTTCTGGTCCTGTCTGTCCTCTTCTATCAGAAAATCAAAAGCTTTCTCAGCAATCACAGTAGAGTTTTGCTTCTGCTTACATCTCATTGGCCAGAGTGGTGTTGCTCAGGTGTATAAAGTCTGGAAAAGTAGGTAGGTAGGTGGACATTGCTGCCTTGAGTAAAAGTGAGGGCTTCCCCGGTGGCTCAGACAGTATAAAGAATCTGCTTGCAATGCAGGAGACTCAGGTTCAATCCCTGAGTCGGGAAGATTCCCCTGGAGAAGGAAATGAAAACCCACTCTAGTATTCTTGCCTGGAGAGGTCCATGGACAGAGGAACCTGGGGGGCTACAGTCCATGGGGTTGCAAAGAATTGGACACGAGTGACTGACACTTTCAAAGGAGAAAGGGACATTGGTAGGGAACTGGCACTTCTCATGGGGGCCTCATGTAGGGGACCCACTGCTGCTGTCAGCATTGCTTCTACAATAAATAGGTAGGTGAGCATGTTGCTGCATTGGATCTGGACAGCTTTTTAAATGCCAACTTTTGCTGTAAAGCTATTGAAGCACAACTTGGTGAGGTTTGTGAGGGCATAGGCTGCTGTGCTGTTACATACATATTCTTACTTCACTGTGATTTGGGGGTTGGGTTTAGAATATTCAGAGTCTATTCCCTCAAGCATTCTCTTGAGGTGGTGCCACCCCCATGGGAGGGTGTTTTTGTAAATACATTAATCATTGGTTCGCACAATGACGGGTTATTTCATGGGTAGAGAACAATTCTGTACAACCCCAAGTTGTCTGGCATCTCTATAGCTTCCATATGTCCCAGGAAAATTATGTACACGCAAATCCTCCTCTAAAGAGAAGGGAAAAGCAACCCCTGACAGCTGTCAGCTGGAGGCTGACCTGGCCCTGACCGCTAGGCTCTGGGCTTCTCCTTGAACATGGTCCTCTATGGCACTGACATCTGACAGGGTCATTCTGTGGCCCTGAGAGAGCAAGACAAAAATGTGGACCCTGTGTAATTGTGTTGGAGCATAGAAACAACCTTTTGAATTGTAAGTTAAAGTCACTGCAGCAGCATTCTTCTGCTTTGTTGTGGCCACATTCACAGGAATTGTATGTGTATTTGCAAGCACCTGACTGTGCTACATGCATGTACAGGGTCTGCATGTCCAGGAAAGACCTGAAAAGGTGCTAATCTCTCGCCTCTAGACTGTCTTAAGGTTCTACACAAACAGGAAATCAAAGCTTAGGGAGAGTTGTAAATTACTAGTGTTATGTGCCCCAGTGCACATGAGCCCTTCAACAAAAAGCTTACTTCAGATGCTTAAGGAAATCTCTGATTATTAGCTGAAGATGAACCTAGCTGAGTAGAGATTTCAGTCACTACACATGATAAAGAATACTACAGATGTTCAGAGTTAGTTCTGAAAGTCACTGAAAGACCCTGCAACCTCCACCACAACAAGCACTAAAGGAAAGAGGCAACAAATCTGATTTCCAGAGTTGTCTCTTTATATTACTGAAATTGTCCAGTTTTCAACAACAGTAACAATAAAAATTGTCAAGACACACAAAGAAACAAAGACAGCATGGCTCATACACAGGAAAAAAAATTCAACAGAAGCCTTGCCCAGACTTCAAATTAGCTGTCATGTATGTTTAAAGAGCTAAAAGACACTGGACAAAGAACTGAAAGAAATTAGGGAAATGATCTATGAACAAAATGCGAGTATCAGTAAAGATAAAAATTATAAAAAGGAACCAAATAGAAACTTTGGAACTGAAAGTATAGTAACTGACGTGAGAAATTCAGTGGAGAAGTTAAACAGATGAAAGAACAATTGAAAATAGGACAACTGAAATATTGCAGTTTGAGGAGCAGAAAGAAGACTGAAGAACAGTGAACACAGCAGGTGGACCTCAAACATACACCCTAGGGGAAAGGAGAAAGGCAGAATATTTGAGGAATTAATGGCTGCAAACTTCTCAAATTTCATGAAAGATTTTGGGGAAAAAAAAACCCCACATTAATTTGCACTTCCAAGAAGTGCAGTGAATTCTAAGTAGGATAAATTTCAAGAGGCCCACGTCTAAATACATTCATAGTTGAATTGTCAAAAGCCAATGCCAGAGAATAGTAAAAGCAGTAAGGGAAAACAATTCGCCACAGGTAAAGGATGCTCAGTGAACTTAAAAGCTTGCTTTTGATAACCATGAGGTCAGATGACACTTTCAAAACAGACTTTAAGACAAAATGAATTGTTGCAAGAGACAAGGACATTACATATTGGAAAAAAAAGGGTCAATCCATTAGGAAGATGACAATTATGAACATATTTGCAGTTGGTATCAGAGCTCCAAAATGCATGAAGTGAAAGCTGAGAGGATTGAAGGGAGGAATAGAAAACTCAGTAATCATTATAACTGATGATTCACTATTAATAATTTAATATCAAGTGAGATGATCCATATAAAATATTCAGCATAGTCCCAAATACTCAGTAAGCACTCCATAATGGAAACTCAGAAAGGAAAACAGAGTTGCTTACTTAGTTGAAAGTAGAGCAGTCAGGAGGCCTAACCCCTAGTTGAGTGACTTCTATATGGTTTGGATTCCCAATCAGGATGTGGCATGGAGAATTCAAGTGGAGAAAAGCCATCAGTTGCAGGAAAGATTCTTTTTTTTTTCCCCTATATTCTGTAATTTATTATGCTATTGATACATGATTCCATATTATAACATAGGGAAGATATTGTAATAGAACTGTACTGTATATATAAAATTTTTTAAAAATTTTAATTGGAGGCTAATTACAGTATTGTAATGTTTTTTGCCATACATTCACATGAATCAGCCATAAGTGTACGTGTGTTCCCCATCCTGACCCTCCCTCCCACCTCCCTCCCCATCCCATCCCTCTGGGTCATCCCAGTGCACCAGCCCTGAGCACCCTGCCTCATGCATCGAACCTGGACTGGCGATCTATTTCACATATGATAATATACATGTTTCAATGCTATTCTCTCAAATCATCCCACCTTTGCCTTCTCCCACAGAGTCCAACAGTTTGTTCTTTACATCTGTGTCTCTTTTGCTGTCTCGCATATAGGGTCATCGTTACCATCTTTCTTAACACATATGATAATATACATGTTTCAATGCTATTCTCTCAAATCATCCCACCTTTGCCTTCTCCCACAGAGTCCAACAGTTTGTTCTTTACATCTGTGTCTCTTTTGCTGTCTCGCATATAGGGTCATCGTTACCATCTTTCTTAATTTCATATATATGCATTAATATACTGTATTGGTGTTTCTCTTTCTGACTTTGCTGTGTATAATAGGCTCCAGTTTCATCCACCTCATTAGAACTGATTCAAATGCATTCTTTTTAATAGCTGAGTAATATTCTGTTGTATATGTGTACCACAGCTTTCTTATCCATTCGTCTGGCAATGGACATCTAGGTTGCTTCCATGTCTTAGATATTGTAAACAGTGCTGTGATGGACATTGGAGTACATGTGTCTCTTTCAATTCTGCTTTCCTCGGTGGGATTGCTGGGTCGTATGGCAGTTCTATTTCCAGTTTTTTAAGGAATCTCCACATTGTTCTCCATAGTGGCTGTACTAGTTTGCATTCTACCAACAGTGTAAGAGGGTTCCTTTTTCTCTGCACCTTCTCCAATATTTATTGTTTGTAGACTTTGATAACAGCCATTCTAACATGAGTGATGTTGAGCATCTTTTCATGTGTTTGTTAGCCATTTGTATGTCTTTTTTTTGAGAAATGTCTGCTTAGTTCTTTGGCTCATTTTTTGATTGGGTCTCTGGAATTTTTCTGGAACTGAGCTGCAGGAGTTGCTTGTATATTTTTGAGATTCTTTGTCTGTTGCTTCATTTGCTATTATTTTCTCCCATTCTGAAGGCTGTCTTTTCACCTTGCTTATAGTTTCCTTCATTGTGCAAAAGCTTTTAAATTTAATTAGGTCCCATTTGTTTATTTTTGCTTTTATTTCCATTACTCTGGGAGGTGGATCATAGAGAATCCTGCTATGATTTGTGTCAGAGAGTGTTTTGCCTATGTTTTCCTCTAGGAGTTTTATAGTTTCTGGTCTTACATTTAGATCTTTAATCCATTTGGAGTTTATTTTTGTGTATGGTGTTAGAGTGTTTTGGATGTGAGGGCGATCTGGTTGCGACATCTGTCACCCCATTGATCGCCAGGGCTGATTCAGCTGATCTGGCTGGCTAGGCGGGTGTCCTCTTTCTCCCTCACTGCTCTATGTGTGTCCCTCCCAAAGCTGCGCGCTTGGTCGAAGAGGATGACCGTCCCCGACAGAGGAGGACCAGTCTTCGGTCACGGGTATATGAGTAGCTGTGTTTCCGTGTGAGAACCTCCAAACAGGCTCTCAAGGAAAGATTCTTTTGCAGGCTAATTCTTCTATTTTTCATTTTGCTTAGACCAAGTTAGAGATTGTAAGATAAGCTGGTAACTTACTATAGTGTTTTTTTACAGCTTATATTTAGAACACATATTATTATTTATGTTTTTCAGATAGTCATTGAAATCCAGCAATGCTATGGACCAGTGTTCATGGTGAACATTTCTTTTAGGGTATTGCCTTTCTCTGCGCACTCTTTTCCTCTTTTGCTTGTAACTTTTGCAGGGTCCACTAGATGGCATTACATCAACGTAAAATGCAAAGGAAAGAGCCAGACTGGAGCATCTTGTTTACTTGGTTTGGTGGGAAATAATAGTTTTCCTGGAAAATTAGCCTGCAAGTAGTGAGTTAGGACTAAATCCATATTTCCTGTTGTGAAATTAATTAAAACCAGTGCCTATGAATGAGCAGATGCTGAATAAATAAGTGCTGTTTTTTAGTACTTACAGCGTACCAGACACTGAGTTACGCACTCCATACATGATACATGTCTGCTTTACTCACATCACAGACCCCCTCTGCCCTGGTTGAACAGTGGAATTCTGAGGATTAAAAGGTCAGCAGCGTTCCCTGGGTCATACAACTAGAGACAGTGAAGCCAGGACTGGTCAGTGTCAGGGGAAGGTGATGAGTTTGAATCTAAGATATGTTTGGTTTGAAGCCAGTGTTTACATCCAGGTACCAGAATGCAATGGAATGATGGATTTCCATTAGGACTGGGAAAAAGCTATGAATTTATGAGGCCTCTCTGCAGAGCAGAGTTGAAGCCATAACAATGTATGGGCTGCCTTTGGCAAATGTGCCTGTTGAAGGACAAATAGCTGTGGGACTTCCTGGCCGTTGGGTGGCTAAGAATCTGCCTTCCAGTGCAGGGAATGCAGGTTTGATCCCTGGTCAGGGAACGGAGATTCCACATGTGGAGCAAATGACCCCAGAGCTTCAGGTACTGAGCCCACGCACTCTGGAGCCTTGAAGCCACAACTAGAGAGAAGCCTGCACACTGCAGTGAAAATCCTGTGTGTCGCAACTAAGACCTGACACAGCCAGATAAATAAGTATGGAAAAAAAGAACAGCTGAAGTGTAATTCCCAAGGAGAAGGTGATTCAGCAGAGGGCTAAGGGAACACGCACTGGAGGCAGACAGTCCTGAGTGTAAAACCTGGCTTTGTCCTTACTGGTGGTGTGTTCTCAAGCAAGGTAAGAACCTCTTTGACCCCTTGCAATAACCTTGAGAGGGAGATACTCTCACCATTTTACAGATAAGGAAACTGAGGCCTGCAGAATGTTCATGGTGCATCTGGTGCATGATGGTGCCAAGACTCAGATCTGGAGAGTCTGACTGAGGCTTAACTTACACTGCCAGGTACCATGTACGATGCTTCCCCAATCATAGCGCATAGGACACTGCCTAGTAATTCCTTGTGTATGTGTGCATCTGCTTGTATCAGTCAGAGAAACAGATCAGTAGGGGATATAAATGTGAGCTTCCCAGGTGGCGCTAGTGGTAAAGAACCTGTCTGCCAATGCAGAAGAGATAAGAGACACAGTTTCCATCCCTGGGTTGGGAAGATCCCTTGGAGGAGGAAATGGCAACCCACTCCTGTATTCTTGCCTGGAGAACCCCATGGACAGAGGAACTTGGTGGGCTGCTGTCTTTGGGGTCACAAAGAGCCGGAAATGACTTGAGTGACTAAGCTCACACACACATTCTATGCTGAAAACCTAATCACCGTGACTGTTTGGAGGCAGAGCTTTTAGGAGGTAACTAAGAGGTTAAATGAGGCAGGATGGGTCCTTATAGGTGGCCTTATAATAACAAGACGAGAGATCACTCCCTGTGCCCAGGCCGAGGAAAGGCGATGTGAGGACACAGAGAAAGTGGCTGTCTGCAGGTCCAGCTGAATCCGTTGGCACTATGATCTTGGACTTCCATCCTCCTGGAACTGGGAGAGGTAAACTTCTGTTAGCTTAAGCCACCTTGTCTATGCTGCTTTGTTACCGCAGCCCAAGCTGACTGCTACAGTGCTAACCGGAATGAACGGTAGTATTTTTAAAGCTTGTCTCATAGAGGATGTGAAACGAGTCAGAGAAGCATAAAGGAAGGAAACACTAACTTTCATGAAGGCTTTTCCAGCTCCAGGAACAAAATAGAAGCTCTTTCTGCATCTAATTGGGTCCTGCCTTCTCATGTCCAAATTCCTGCCTTGGGGTATGGGGCCTCATCACTTTTTGTTGTTGTTGAAACTCACTTTATTTTTTAAAAGTCATGAACAATAAGTTATAATTATTTCCCTTTTTTTTAATCTACAGCATTTTTAACCTTGCTAGTCCCTTCAAGGGCTTCCCAGGTGGCTTCACTTCAGTTCAGTTGTGTCCGACTCTTTGCGACCCCATGAATCGCAGCACGCCAGGCCTCCCTGTTCATCACCATCTCCCGGAGTTCACTCAGACTCACGTCCATCGAGTCCGTGATGCCATCCAGTCATCTCATCCTCCGGTCATCCCCTTCTCCTCCTGCCCCTAATCCCTCCTAGCATCAGAGTCTTTTCCAATGAGTCAACTCTTTGCATGAGGTGGCCAAAGTACTGGAGCTTCAGCTTCAGCATCAGTCCTTTCAGTTAACATTCAGGGTTGGTTGGTTTCCTAAAGGATTGACTGTGCTGATCTAAACACAGACTAAACTACAAATACGTGTTGTGGGGGACTTCCATGATGTGGTAGCAAGGACTGGACTGAACCTCCCTTTGTAAACAATGGGAAAGGTTAACAAGATACATAAGATAACTTCCTCCGCTACCTTGACATCGTACCACAAGTGGTGCACAATGGTGGCGCCTGAGAAAAGGGATAAAATTAAGCGAGCCTTTTAGTTGCCTTGGGTCTCCACCTGCAGGCAGTTTCTGATGCTGAGATGGAGAGGAGGAACCCAGAGAGAGGCAGGCAATCCCTCCCAGCTTTCCTGGTAGTCAAGTGGTTAAGAATCCACCTTTTAATGCAGGGGGCAGTTTCCATCCCTGGTATGGGAACCAAGATCCCACGAGCCTCAGGGCAGCTAAGCTTGCATGCTCTGGAACCTGAGCTCTCTATCCCACATGCTGCAACTAAGACCTGATGCAACCAAGAGAAAAAAAAAGTGCGTATTGAGAAGACCAGAAAAAAGTCCCTGAAAAACCCACACCGTAAAAAATTCAAGTACAAAGGAACAGAGCAATTTTCCCTACACATCACTGGCATTTATATTTTTATTTGATTTCTCATCTCTGTGCATTCCTTGTTGAAGGCAGAGACCACTGTCACGTGTCTCTGCCCGCCCCCATGACAAACCCCGTGGGTACCACGTGTTTCCTCAATACCTGACTGTCCTCATGTGTAGACCCTTGGCCTGAAGGGCTGGCAAATGTGCACCTGTGTGCTGCCCACCTTCCTGGGCCCTGACAGACATCACTAGTCAAGCCTGGAGCACTTCCCCAGTGAGCTTGGTTGTAGCCAGGGTTCTATTAATAGGTTCTATTAATAGATGGTTGCTTCTAATTCACTAGCATTAGTGCTGACAGTATTTAACTGTTTGGCGTCCTGGGCCTGAAGGAACGCTTAGGATTCAGAAAGGCACAGTAACATCCTGTCCCGGACATGGTCTAAGTTTTCTGCCAGCTGTCATCTGCTTTCCAGTACGTGGGCACGGCTGGCATGCTGGCGGTCTGGCTGAGAGCCGGTGGGGGGGCAGACATTCTGGGGTCACTGGAGGCTTGGGATGCCTTAGGGCTGATGGAATGAAGAGGCTTTTGAGCTTGGCTGGGATGCTGACAGTGTCCAGAATTGCAACCATGGCAGGTGGAAGTTGGGACTTGATCACAGCTCTGAACCCCTTGTTTTGGGGGTGGAGCCTGATGTGATGTTGGCCCCTGCTTTGGACTCTTAGTGCCTGAGGGGTCCTCTGTGAGCACCTGCAGTTGTTCTTCTTGGCTGAGGATTATCTTGGCCTAATTTGCAGACCGAATAGAAAGAGACTGGGTGTGAGACCCGGCTCTGAACTCACGTTCTGTCTCTGCCGCTTACCAGCCAAGCAGTCCAGCTTCCACCTCTATTTTTTTTGAATTTACTTATTTTTCAAATTGAAGGATAATTGCTTTGCAGAATTTCGTTGTTTTCTGTCAAACCATAACATGAATCTTTAAGGAGGGGTTGGCGATGTCAACTCAGGAAGTTGTTTGGAGATTTAACAAGACAAAGTAGGTAATATATGAAGTACACAGTGGATATTAAAAATAATCAGCACTGGGACTTGCCTGGGGGTCCAGTGGTTAAGAATCTGCCTCGCAATACAGGGGATGCGGTTTCTGTCCCTAGTTAGGAAACTGGAACTAAGATCCCACATGCCTTGGGGCAACTTACCTTTGGACCTCTAGTGCTGCACTGAAGACCTGCCACGGGCCGAATAAATGAATAAACGAACAGCACTGTTGACTATGTGCTGCACTGTGAGGTGGCTTTCCTCATGGCTCATCTGCCTGCAGTGCAGGAGACCTGGGTTCGATTCCTGGATCGGGAAGATCCTCTGAAAAAGGAAATGGCAACCCACTCCAGTATTCTTGCCTGGAGAATCCCATGGATAGAGGAGCCTGGCAGGCTATAGTCCATGGGGTTTCAAGAGTCGGACACGACTTAGCAACTAAACAACTACTACTCCTGGACTAATTCAGTTAATGCTCATGACATTGCTCATGCCGTGAGGTTCTATAAGTATCATCGTAACTTGATAAGGTGAGGGGAGCTCAGAGCGGTTGGTTCTGCCCAGGGTCACGCAGCTGGTCCCTGCTAGAGACCTGAGTGTTCTGACCTCTGGCCTGCACTCTCAGCTACTGTTCTCCCTGTGGAGGCCAGTCCCCTTTGCCACAGCATGGCCAGCAACTCGTATTCATTGGCCACCAGCTTTGTGCCAGCACCTGTGTTAGGTGCTGGGGAAATACAAATATTAATAAGTTATATTTGGGAATGAATGAATGGGGACATGAAGTTGAGTGGGATATGGTTTTGGGGTCATGGAAAGCTTGTAATTGGTGTAGGGTGATGGGATGGGCGAGAGAAACCCAAACAGCAGGAAAGAAAGGTCCTGTGGAAATGACTGGCAAACTCAGTGTCCTTTCAGCGATCTCCGTGGGTAGATTATTAGATGTGCTCAGTTGCTCATTCGTGTCTGACTCTTTGTGACTCAATGGACTTCAGCCCTCCAGGCTCCTCTGTCCATGGGATTCTCCAGGCAAGGATACTGGAGTGGGTTGCCAGTCCTTTCTCCATCTCTCTCTTCTTGCTGTTGCCTCTGTACTGATGATCTGCTGTGGGCATCCCTGAGCCTCCCTGTGCCTGGAGACCCCAGAGCAAGGGAGAGGCTGATGAAAGATGGATTTTAGGATAATTGGGGTCTCAGCCCCTTGGAGTGGTGTTCAGAGGCTCGTGTCTTTATCACCTGGCCTTTCTGGATTCTGCTTCTCCACAAACAAAAATGAGTATGAAAAAAAATATCCCATTTTTTCTCTCCTCTGAATCCAAGTGACCCTGGTAACATTTCGTCATGAAAGTCACATCCAGAGAGGGAGATTCAAGGGGGAGGGGACACATGTGTACATATATTAATGTATGGCAGAAATCAATATTGTAGACCGAAAGTGAAGTGAAGTCACTCAGTCGTGTCTGACTCTTTGCAACCCCATGGACTGTAGCCTGCTAGGCTCCTCCAACCATGGGATTTTCCAGGCAAGAATACTGGAGTAGGTTGCCATTTCCTTCTCCAGGGGATCTTCCTGACCCAGGGATCAAGCCCTGGTCCCTCGTACCTCAGGTGGACTGTTTACCCTCTGAGCCACCAGGGAAACCCTGTGGAGCAATTCCATGTAGCTGGCATCTCACTGCTCAGGCCCCGAGGAGGCCTCTTGGGTGGAGAGATGCTAAACATTTCGTCATGAAAGTCACATCCAGAGAGGGAGATTCAAGGGGGAGGGGACACATGTGTACATATATTAATGTATGGCAGAAATCAATATTGTAGACCGAAAGTGAAGTGAAGTCACTCAGTCGTGTCTGACTCTTTGCAACCCCATGGACTGTAGCCTGCTAGGCTCCTCCAACCATGGGATTTTCCAGGCAAGAATACTGGAGTAGGTTGCCATTTCCTTCTCCAGGGGATCTTCCTGACCCAGGGATCAAGCCCTGGTCCCTCGTACCTCAGGTGGACTGTTTACCCTCTGAGCCACCAGGGAAACCCTGTGGAGCAATTCCATGTAGCTGGCATCTCACTGCTCAGGCCCCGAGGAGGCCTCTTGGGTGGAGAGATGCTATAAGGCTGGGTGGCAAGTCCTCCATGGAGCCTGGCTCCAGGCCCCCTTCACCCAGCTGGTCGTCCTGGGTCAGGTCCCCCAGGAGGGACACTGAGATGATAGTTCTCCTGCAAGCTGTATTCCTGGTTCCTGGAGAAGCATGAGAGGAGCTGGGTGGGAGAGGATGTGACTTCAGACTAAGTCCCAAGGAAATGACTTTAGCCCATTTCTGCAGGGGGTTTGTAAACAAGGGGTTTATAAGTGCCCAGGAGCAAAGGATGGGAAGCTGAGTTCTCTCTGCTCCTTCCTGTCAGTCACTGGCTATACGCTCCCACCAGTGAGGAAAGGGTTCACCCCCTCCCCATTTCTGACTGCTTCCAGTAGCCCAAGGGCAGCTGTTCAAAAAAGACTTGCATTTGCAAGCTTTTGGAAGGAAAAGAACCCCTGAAGTTGGGTAAAGTGTGCCCCCATACAATGACGGGGTCCCTGGGTGGGGGCAAAGCTCCTACAGCTGGGAGCTCCCCAAGGCCAGGGCCTGTGAGTCATCCAACTGTTAGTCAGAAGGGAGAGAAGCCTTTCACCCTTTTTTACTTTGAAAATGTAAATTGAGAGATTGAAGATTATACGTCAAGGTCCTCTGGGTAGAATCTTGGCTGTTTGGATAGACTCTTATGACTGGATGACCTTTTGGGCCTTGATGTTTGGTTCCCCATCAGAGGCTCGAACACCCTATTTCTTATTATTTCCAGTAGTGAAAAATCTAAATAAAGAAAATGCATAACTGTTTTAAAGAAGAAATGCCTGATTGTTTTCACGTAGAATGTTTCTTAAAGCCCAATTTAAAATTCAGTTCCTCTTGGGATATTTTTAGCATCTTGAGAATGTTCCAGATCGCTGACTCAGTAAGCCCAGGCTCTTAAAAATGCATGTTTTTAAACCCCACAATGTAACATTGTCTGAGCTCCTTACCATTTCAGTCTGCTCGTACAGCCTGAAGTCGGCCTTGGTTTCCTAGGGGATGTATCTGAGCATCCAACACCCCCAACTCAAATCTGATGACAGAGCAAGTTCCGGGCATAGCACAGGGTAAAGGGGGCCTATGGTGGCATGAGAAGGAACAGAAGTTTACTGTGTTCACGGCAGCCAGAGCCGCCAGGGCTCCAGAGCTAGTGCAGGTCAGCATCCTCACTTTGCAGAGGAAGAAACGAGAGCCCAGGGATGGCTAGGCGCTTGTCCAGACTGCCTGCTGCCTGCTTACTTCCTTCCCCTTTGGCTGCCTGAGAGGGGAGTGGGTGTGCCGGCTCCCCCTTGATTCCATGGGGCTCCTTCCTTTGGTGCAGTTAGGTTTGGTTATGGTGGTAACGGTGGTTTGCTTGACACACGTGGATGCTTTAGGAGGTGGTAAGACAGAGTGTGACACTATTTCCAAATCTGAACTATGTTGCATTAATAAAAATATCTCAGGCTTCCCTGATGGCTCAGTGGTAAAGAATCTGCCTGCCAGTGCAGGGGACACAGGTTCAATCCCTGGTCAAGAAGGATCCCACATGCCATGGAGAATTAAGCCAGTGAGTCACAACCACTGAGCCTGTGCTCAAGAGTCTAGGTTCTGCAACTACTGAGCCCGTGTGCCACAACTACTGAGCCCGTGTGCCACAACTGCCAAAGCCTGTGTGCTCTGGAGTCTGAGCTCTGCCAACAAGAGAAGTCACTGCAACAAAGAGTGCGGTACAATCTATCTATTCATCTGTCCATCCATTCAACTAGCTATCTATTCATCTATCCACCTGTTCACCTATCTATCTATTCATTTATCCATCTATTCACCTATCTATCCATCTATCTATCTATCCATTCACCTATCTATCTATTCATCTGTTCATCTACTCACCTATCTATTCATCTATCCATCTATTCACCTATCTATCCATCTGTCTATCCATTCATCTATCTATCTATTCATCTATCCATCTATTCACTTATCTATCCATCTATCTGTTCATCTGTCTATCCATCCATCTATCTATCTATGTATCTATCTATCTATCTATCCATCCATCCATCCATCCATCCATCCATCTATTCACCTATCTATCCATCTATCTATCTATCCATTCACCTATCTATCTATTCATCTGTTCATCTACTCACCTATCTATTCATCTATCCATCTATTCACCTATCTATCCATCTGTCTATCCATTCATCTATCTATCTATTCATCTATCCATCTATTCACTTATCTATCCATCTATCTGTTCATCTGTCTATCCATCCATCTATCTATCTATGTATCTATCTATCTATCTATCCATCCATCCATCCATCCATCCATCCATCTATTCACCTATCTATCCATCTATCTATCTATCCATTCACCTATCTATCTATTCATCTGTTCATCTACTCACCTATCTATTCATCTATCCATCTATTCACCTATCTATCCATCTGTCTATCCATTCATCTATCTATCTATTCATCTATCCATCTATTCACTTATCTATCCATCTATCTGTTCATCTGTCTATCCATCCATCTATCTATCTATGTATCTATCTATCTATCTATCCATCCATCCATCCATCCATCCATCCATCTATTCACCTATCTATCCATCTATCTATCTATCCATCTATCTAGGGCTTGTCTTGTGCTTGTGCTTAGTCGTGTCTGACTCTTTGTGACCCCATGGACTTTAGCTCTGTGACTTCCCTGGTGGCTCAGAAGGTAAAGAGTCCCTCTGCAATATGGACTGCAATAGACCTGGATTTGATCCCTGGGTTGGGAAGATCCCCTGGAGAAGGAAATGGCAGTATTCTTGCCTGGAGAATCCCATGGATAGAGGAACCTGGTGGGCTACAGTCCATGGGATTGCAAAGAGTCAGACACAACTGAGTGATAAGCACAGCACAGCACAGGACTATAGCCTGCTAGGCTCCTCTCTCCAAGGAATTTTCCAGGCAAGAATACTGGAGTGGGTTGCCATTTGCTATTCCAGGGGATCTTCCTGACCCAGGGATCGAACCCGTGACTCTTGCATCTCCTGCATTGGCAGGCAGATTCTTTACTACTAGTGCCACCTGGGAAGCCCCCTGTCTATCTATCATCTATAATGTTTATCTAGCAATCAATATGCAGCAGAGAGGGAATGCTCCCAGCAGTTTCAGATTGTAGTAACATAGATCACTTCCTTCTCAGGGGCTGGGTACTGACAGCTGGGACAACATATTCTAGTTTTTTTTTTTTTTTTT
>SJYC01020575.1:0-13294 GCA_006408675.1 Madoqua kirkii | reverse complement strand
TCCCTTACAGGTAGGCGACAGAACATGGTCTTTAAAGAAGTACCTTAAGTCTCATGCTGTCTAGCCCACTGGTGGAGAATGCCAGGGCGCACCTACAACCTGACTTAGAGACATCAGGGCAAAGGTATGTCTGGGATCCTACCCCAGTTCTCTGAGGATGGCCCAGAGGAGGTCTGTGTTCAACAAATGGTTCAGGGGTCCTGGTGCTCACTGTGGTTTGAGAATCAC
This sequence comes from Madoqua kirkii, assembly GCA_006408675.1. Classification (NCBI taxonomy): domain Eukaryota; kingdom Metazoa; phylum Chordata; class Mammalia; order Artiodactyla; family Bovidae; genus Madoqua; species Madoqua kirkii. The sequence goes on along the minus strand of SJYC01020575.1, from coordinate 13,066 downwards.
TGTTTTAAAGGACCACCGATGAAGCCACACTCTCCAACTATTTGAGTCTTCCTTATCCTTCTGTGAGTTGAGTCTGATACAAAGCTTATGTAACTATATCAGATGTCCGAATTTTTACATATTAGCTATTGTAATTATTTCTCCAAAGTCACACATATTGCTGAAAAGGGGAAATGAACAAGATTACGGTGGGTCCTGAGCTATCAGGTGAAGAAGGGAAGCCCACTTGTAAATTCAGGGCTATTCTGATCGGGAGAAAGATGAGGGACTGAAGTGATTTTCTGATTAGAACAAAGAGAAAAGGGAAAATGGGACTAATTAAAAGCTCCTCTGTCTTTGTAGGGCCAGGATCTCTATTGTTTCTGTATATTATATTCTATTATATTCTGTATATATCTTAATGGTTCTAATTCATCAGTTCCTCTGGGTTCCTGGAGTCTGTAGAAACATTTAGGATGATTTTTACTAAGGACTTAAGATTGGCATACTCTATAGACTGAAGGCTTCACTGGGGCAGATATATGTCTTGAGACCAGGGATTGTCTCTCTCGTGGTGATGCAGAGAGTGAAACAGGACCCTTGTTCTCAAGGGCAGTGAGCACTTCCCGGTCTGTAATGTCATTGTTTGCCCAGAATAACCCCTCACATTTGTCTGGCTCTGTGGTTTTCAAAGCTCTTCGACATCCAGTCTTGTATTTTGTCTTCCCTAATGGAGATGAAGTACCTGTGATTAACTCTTGCCATCCCATTTCTTTTAGGGGCTTCCCTGGTGGCTCTGCTGGTAAAGAATCAACCTGCAATGCGGGAGACTTGGGTTTGATCCCTGGGTTGGGAAGATCCCCTGGAGAAGGGAATGGCTACCCACTCCAATATTCTGGCCTGGAGAATTCCATGGACTGTATGGTCTATAGAATCGCAAAGAGTCGGACATGACTGAGCGACTTTCACTTCACTTTCATCCCATTTCCTTAGCTGTGAAGCACAGGAGGTGGTTTGTTCAAGGTCAGGTCATCTGTGGGCTGCCTCGCCCATTTTTTGTTGTCCTTTAAGTGGCTCAGTCATGTCTGACTCGGACTCTTTGCAACCCCATGGATTGTAGCCCGCCAGGTTCCTCTGCCCAAGGAATTCTCCAGGCAAGAATACTGGAGTGGGTTGCCATTTCCTTCAGGGGATCATCCCTTCTTAAAATGAAAAGGGCTAGCGACCCTTGTTTCCATTTTTAAGGAAACTATGTTAATATCTGAAAAAGCACTGGTGTAGTTAAGATTTGGTAAAGGTTGTGTGTGCCAAGTCACTTCAGTTGTGTCCAATTCTGTGCGACCCCATGGACTGCAGCCCGCCAGGCTCCTCTGTCCCTGCGATTCTCCAGGCAAGAACACTGGAGTGGGTTGCCACGCCCTTCTCAAGAGGGTCTTCCCTAACCAGGGATCGAACCTGCATTGGCAGGTAGGCTCTTTACCACTACTGCCGCCTGGGAAGCCCTGGTAAAGGTTAGTGGTTACTAACTTGTCATCACTCAACATGGGGCACGACAGAGGAATGACGTGGCTTTCTAGGGACAGCCATACCATCACAGAGCTGCAGCTCTGGTTGGGGTGACTGGGCCCTCAGCCCTGAACTCTCTGCCTGAGCTACGGGGGTAGACACGTCTCATGTTGGGAGGGCTCCTCAGATTCCCCCTTATCTGGCTTCCTCCGTTTCTTTTACCCATGCTCTGCTCCACCACTCCCTTCTCTGCAATTCGATGCCAGAACCTCTGATGGAGCACAAAGTTGCTTACTGAACACCTACTGCACGGAAAACATTGTGCTGGACATGGGGTAAGACAGGTACAGACTACTCGCATTAACTCTACACAGTGTGCAGTGTGCTCAGGCGCTCAGTCCAGTCCCACTCTTTTGAGACCCCATGGACTGTAGCCCGCCAGGCTCCTCTGTCCATGGACTTTTCCAGGCAAGAATACTGGGTGGGTTGCCCTTTCCTCCTTCGGGGGATCTTCCCGACCCAGGGGTTGAACCTCTGAGCCACCGAGGAAGCCAAATAGAACTAAGGGGGCTGCAAAATGAGGCAAAGATAGCTGTCTGCCCCCACCACCGCCGGACCCTACATTTTCCGTGCTCTTCACTGCTCATTTTTAAGGACTGAGGCATTCTGTTAATAATTTTTGTGATCTTCTGCCTCGAGGACCTATCCTCAGATAAGCGGGCTTTTTCACCCAGGACGTGTGACCAGAGCCGATTACCAGAACCCCCGGCCCCACCCTAAGGTCCCCCTCGTCTCCGCGAGCTTCAGGCTGCGGACGTTAGGTGGCGCTAGCCGCCTGGCGTGGGGCCGGGGGAGGTCCGAAGACGCGGCTGCGGAGGCTGCGCCCAAAACTCTTCCGGCAATCTGGACCGCATTGCCGACGCCCTGGCCCTGCCTCTCATCTGAGAGAGAGAAAGAAAGAGAGAGAGAGAGAGAGACGGAGGGCTGCGTAGTGGAGGGAAGGGCTTGGCCCTGCCCTCGCTGGGCCGTCCAGCGGCTCCCCCCACCCCTGCACGTCCGCTCGAGGTGGACAGGGGGCACGGGGTGCACGGCCGGAGGAAGGAAGCGGTGAGCCAGAGGGTTCCAAACAAAGGATGACAAGACAGGGTCCCAGAGCGCTGGGCCTCCCAGCCCCCCTCTTCCCGGCACGGCTGACCCAGGAGGGGACCCAAAGGGAAGGGTGGAGGCCAGCCACCTTCCTCCTCTGCCGGACGTATCCTCGCGTTTAAGGGTGACTAACGGGTATGGCCGAGGGGTCCAGTTCCAGAAACGATCCGTCACTCAGTTACCCCTCCTCTGAGTTGCTTCCCCCACTTATTGTTTTCTGGGCTATGATGGTGACAAGTGGTTACTGCTCAGCAGCTAACAGGCCATGTGATCCACTGGCCAGTGGTGATGGGTTGGAGGTGGGGGTCCCAGGAGGATGGACATCGTGGCAGTGAGGTCTGACGAGGGGTCCAGTTCCAGAAACGATCCGTCACTCAGTTACCCCTCCTCTGAGTTGCTTCCCCCACTTATTGTTTTCTGGGCTATGATGGTGACAAGTGGTTACTGCTCAGCAGCTAACAGGCCATGTGATCCACTGGCCAGTGGTGATGGGTTGGAGGTGGGGGTCCCAGGAGGATGGACATCGTGGCAGTGAGGTCTGGTTCTCTCTCCCACTCCTGGGGGTCAGAGACGCCGTCCTGGCTAAGGTAGACAGGAGCTCCATCTAAAAGCCTGCCCACTGAGGGGGTGCACTTGCTCTCAGGAGGCCACGGCCCCCTGATTCGGTCATTGCATCCTTTCTCACCTAATCCAGGTGGTTTCCAGCTGGAGCCCCCTGCAGCTGGCTGCTCACTCCAGTGCACAGCCTCAAGGTTCCCTCCCTGCACCTGAAGGGTGTATTTAGGTGGAGGCATGTGAAAGGGTGTTCCAAACTCTGAGCAGAGCCCCAGGCCGGGTCAACCTGGCTTCTTGTGAAACTCTTCTTTGACCTCTTCCCCAAGGGCTCCCCAAGGAAGTGGCAGGAGGCTTCGGATTGGAGGCCTATTGCACACAGATGTGATGTCCTCAGGTGACACGCTGAATGGAATAGGAACTACCTTTAATAGGTCACCAAAGTCAGACCAAGACTGGGGAGGAAGGCTTTATGTCTGTGAAATTAAATAATCTCCAGGTGGTCAGAATGAACTCCAAGCAGAACAGAGGACAGAAGAAAAGGATCCAGTGATCGCAGTGAGTGCCAAGTTAAAACGAGTCATTGGGGATGGATCAGTGATGACCAGGAAGGGACACTGAGAAAACCCCCACAGAAATGCTCGAGCAGCCTCCAGCACCTTCCTCCTGTTACTAGAAGATGCTCAAGTCTTGGTCATTGGAAAAGACCCTGATGCTGGGAAAGACTGAGGGCAGGAGGAGAAGGGGACAACAGAGGGTGAGATGGTTGGATGGCATCACCGACTCAATGGACATGAGTTTGGGCAAACTCCGGGAGACAGTGAAGGACAGGAAAGCCTGGTGTGCTGTAGTCCATGGGGTTGCAGAGTGGGACACGAGTTAGTGGCAGAACAGCAAAAACTCCTTTCAAAACCTCAGGAAAGTGCTTCCTCCCCGAGTGCCTTCATTCTGCAGGAGGCACAAGGAGGACCTTGTACTTGGGCTCATTTTCTCACAAGATATGCTGGAAAGGTGAGCTCTCAGTGGCCACAAGGTGACCATACTTATGATTTTATGTCCATTACTGAGTTGTGGTGGGAGGACGCTGGCCGGCTCACCCAGCAGAGGCTGTCCCTGCAGCGGAGCACTATGGCTCAGGACAGAATCGTCTTAGCAACAACACCGCTCTGTCTGGAGGATGGATTTGCAAGAAAAGACAGAACCAAGAGTCTTCGAGCTCTTCCTGTACCCCCTCTTTCCCCTCCTCCATCCCCCTCCCTCTTCCCCTCCATCATCTCCTTTCTCCTCTGCCCTCTCCATCTGCCCACATAGCTGACCCTCCTCTCTGCATATTAGGGGTTTAGACTAGAGCTTCTCAATTATCTGCACTACTGACGTTTGGGCAGGTAGTTCTTCGCCTTGGGGACCATCTTTGCATTTTAGGATTTTCGCAGCATCCCCAGTTTCTACATGTAGATGACAGTAGCACTCCTCCCCTCTCTAGCGATAACAACTCAAAATATTTCCAGATATTGCCAAATGTTCCCCTGGGGAGGGGGAGTTGTGCAAAACTGACCCCCAGTTGAGAACCAGTTTAGACAAATCACAGATGGAAGTATCTACTGTCACACTCAGCAGTAATTGCTCTTACACATAATCACTGACATTTTTGTGTCCAGTAGGATCATCTGATAAAGGAACTTATTGATGAAAGCATGCTTTTATTCCAAGCCTGCATCTGTTGTGACCTTCTGGTCTTCCCTGTCCCCCTCCCTCAGCATCTTTGAAGTAGTGCAAACTGTTTTTTGCTACTCTAGTATCACTCAGAATGATGTCTCTGTGTTTGGGGTCTCTACCATGAGTGAAATAAGTTTGTTTTCTTTGGGAAACATGATCTCACATTTTTTTCTACAAAAAATTAATTTATTTACCTGGAAGTGATTTAATAGAGTGTTTTCGACTGCCAGTCTGCTGGAGATTGGCTGAATCATTGTCCCAGAGCATTCAATTATGAGATTAATTCCTATTCATGTGTTTCTTTTTTTTTTGGCAATCTGTTGGGAATTAGTGAATTTGCAGATTTACTGGTCACAGCGCTTATAGATTCTCCATCTATATTCTCACTGAGGTCCTGCTTGCGATGCATGACTGTCATGCTATACTGAGATGTGGCCCATGTTCCTATTACGTTATTCTGAGTGTGCTCTGTGCTCTGCTTTCAGTCCTGCCTCTGTCCCACTATGAATTGCTTTTGGACCCTTTATCCATTTAGTACTTTGGGACTATTGCATGAGACAATTGTAAACCACAATAGAAAGGAAACCTAAGCATTATGAGAAATAACCTGCAAATAATGAGAAAATGTTGGTTGAGGTACACCACACCTTGCCAGGTGAGAGTCAGCCAGGACAGGTGACCTGGTGCCATGGTGTGACTTGTCCTCAGACTTCCCCGCAGTGCTTTCAGTTGTAACATCAACTAGGAGCACACCCTTATGTTAGGGTCGCCTGTCAAACGTGTGACATGCAGTGAAGGAGGTTTGCATCAGAGTTTTCCCAGAAGAGCAGCATCCGCATTCCCGCCTTCAGGTTCCTGCCAGGTGCTTCTGGGGACAGGTAGATTTCAGCCCTATTTAGGGAACACTGAGCTCGAATCAGCAGCCTTCATTCAGAGGCTGCTGCTGCTGCTGCTAAGTCGCTTCAATCGTTTCCAACTCTGTGCGACCCCACAGACGGTAGTCCACTAGGCTCCTCTGTCCCTGGGATTCTCCAGGCAAGAGCACTGGAGTGGGTTGCCATTTCCTTCTCCAATGCATGAAAGTGAAAAGTGAAAGTAAAGTCGCTCAGTCATGCCCAACTCCTAGCAACCCCATGGACTGCAGCCTACCAGGCTCCTCCATCCGTGGGATTCTCCAGGCAAGAGTACTGGAGTAGGGTGCCATTGCCTTCTCTGCATTCAGAGGCTGGTAGAGGGAGAAAGACTCCAGATGCCCAGGGGTCCTTCTCTGGGCGGGACAGCAGGACCTGTGGGCAGGGGCAGGTGTCTATTTCTGGGAGCACTGCCCCCCGACTCCACCCCACCCCAGATCATACAAAACTCTTGGCAGAAAAGGGTGAGGCTGTTGTTTCTGCTCTGAATGTGTGGTGACAGGATCGGTTTCAGCAGAGGGTGAAGCTCAGGGCTGAAATGCAGTTGGACAGCCCCACAATGCCAGGCCCTGGGGGTTTTTCCTGCACAAATCCCTGCTTTTGACAAAGACCAGCACTCTGGGCTGAAGGACAGCTCAGCAGTGGTGGCTGGCCCCAGCAGTGGCTCCACTGCCACCCAGGGCAGGCTCTGGACGCGCGCCCTGTTCCTGGGGCCCTGGAGGCACCAGGCTGTCTTCCCCGCCAGCAGCACCAACCCCCTCCACCCGCCCCCTACTTTTGTGCCAGGACCAGACTTGGGTGGGGGATGTAAAAAAATGAAGTTAGGTTCATTTAAGAACAATTATTTGTTTGGCTCTGCTGGGTCTTAGCACATGGCATCTAGGTCTCTGACCAGGGACAGAACCTGGTTGCCCTGCACTGGGAGTGAGGAGCCTTAGACACTGACCACCAGTAAAGTCCCAAGAACAATTTCATATTCAGTTCAGTTCATTTCAGTTCCCCAGTCGTGTCTGACTCTTTGCGACTCTATGGACTGCAGCAGGCCAGGCTTCCCTGTCTATCACCAACTCTCGGAGCTTGCTCAAACTCATATCCATTGAGTTAGTGATGCTATCGAACCGTCTCATCCTCTGTCGTCCCTTCTCCTCTTGCCTTCCATCTTTCCTAGCGTCAGGGCCTTTTTATCCAGTGAGTGAGTTCTTTGCATCACGTGGCCAAAGTGTTGGACTTTCAGCTTCAGTTTTGTATTACCTCCATTAAAAAAAAATTTACTGAAGGATCAGAAGGGCAGGTATGCTTCTGGAGGGAGACCTTGTCAGGAGAGCTGGGTGGCCTTATTCACTGTTACTACAGTTGTTGTTGTCATCCCACCAGAGCTCACTGCACTGATACTTGCCCAATGTGAGCCATGTCTTGCTTACCCCTACAATCTTCCTGTCACCCTCACTGGACAACTGAGCAGACTGCCACCTGGCAGGGTGAGTGTTGGCCCAGAGTCCTGAGCCGCTGAGCTGAGCTTCTGGGTACTATTCCGGGCTTTGGGAACTTTCCTAAGACTCACGTCATGGTCTCCTACTTGGAAAATTCAGGGTGGGTTAGTTGACCTTCAGTGACTTTTTTTTTTTTTTTGCTCTCACACACATCTCCTGATGTCCTAATTTCTGAAAGTCTCTTTCCTTGGGCCATATCCTAAAAAATGCACGAAGCAGACTCTTCTCTCTGAGCTTCCTTCCTTCCCCAGTGTTCCCCAGGGCTTCCTCCATCCATGGAGGGGCAAGGAACCAGTGCCTTTGTGGAATTTAGTTGCTCCTGCTTCCATCAGAGATCATGAAGGAGGGACTTCCCCGGTGGTTCAGTGGTAAAGAGTCTGTGTGCCTTGCAATGCAGGGGACTTGGATTCAATGCCTGGTCGGAGAGCTAAGATCCCACATGCCTTGGGGCATCTAGGCTTGCACGCCACAGCTACTGAGCCCGTGAGCTCTGCAACTAAGACCCCAGCCAAGTAAATAAAATAAAAAGAACCCATGAAGGAAAACAGCTTCAAGTATTTCCTTTCTATTCAGTGATGGAGTGGCAGCTACCAGCCAGCAGGTGACGAATCATCTGCTGGAGATGTGAGGGTCTTAGTATCACCCCACTGCTAAAAATCCCCAGATTGTCCCATCCTGCCCTACACCCCCAGTTAGGTAAATGAGGAAATAAGGTTTTGCAGAGGCCAGGTGTGGGTGTGGGGGGGCTTGACTGTGAGCATCAGGACCTTGCAGACCTGGACCAGAATTCAGTTCTCTGCTTCCTCATCGGGAAATGCCATACAGAGATGAATACCCTGAAGCCGCTCCTCACTTTTGGAATGTTCAGATACCTGTCAAGGAGCACTCCAGGGGGCCTGGAACATTCCAGAGGAAACAAACGCAAGATGAGCAGAGGGACAAAGACCTCCGAGCACCAGGTTCACAGTGCCAGGGTGAGGGTGGCTGGAAACCTCCCAGGGGTGCTGGCTGCCCAGATCAAGGGATACCAACAGGAAATGCTGCCTCCCGGGGCCCCTAGGCTGGGAGGAAGCCCAGGCTACACAAGCTTGGCGGTCCCCCTCCTGCCAGAGACACTGCCCAAAGTGACTCAGGCTTCCTGAGAAGCCTCTTATCGCTGCCAGCAAGGACATCTGTGCCTTCCTCACCCACAACATCACCAAGTGGCGTCACCTCCTCCCCTAGCGAGGTCAACATCAGGGAAAGGAGGCAAAGCCAGGCTTTGCCAGGAGTGCCCCCAGGACGAGGCTTGGTGACTGTCTCCCCAGGATTTCTGTTTCTGCTTCCTTGTCCTCCTCCCTTTGCTCGGAGGCTGCTGGAAGTCCGGGAAGAGCTGACTCATTTGCCCATGAGCTCCTGGCTGCGGGGGTGGGGGTGTGGGGGTGGGGGTGGGAACAGAGCCTTCGCTATAGCAACCATTAGCTTCCAGACTCAATCAGGACAGGAGGCCTGGATGAAGAAAGAGTGCTGAAGGGGTGATAGGACCACCACACATGTTGCAAATTAGTCTCCTGGATGGGCCCTCTGGACGTGCTTTGCCCACAGGGAGGCAGTGTAGGGTGAATACAAATCATAGCCCAACTCTCCAACCTGACCACCTGTGTCCCATCAGGTAGAGGGTGACTGCACCCCTCCTCGAAGTCCATCCTGGAAGGGACTAGAGAGAAGGGGGTGAAAATCCCATCTGAGTTTTCTTATTGATGGTGGTGGAGACCACGGAGCGTGAGACAGTTCTGTGCCGTCATCAGGGTTCCTGCAGCATCCTCCTGAGAGACCACAAGATGCTTCTGGGCGGCAGGAGCCCTGCTTGCCTCGCCTCGGGTGGTGCCTCTAAGGAGTCTGCCTGGAACTCACGCTTGGAGGCCAGCCACCACCTCCCCTCCCCTCACCAGAGGGGCACCTGGCCACAAGTCCCACCACACGAGGAAGTGAATGGAAGCCTCTTGGCAAAACAAACGATAGGAGACTCGACCTGTTTAACTGTTTATAAGCAAAAGAGCCTCCCTTTATTGTTTCAGAAAACATTTAATTTTTAAAAAAAGAATTCTTGGCTGTTTTATTTTATTCAAACTTTGTATAACTGTGGTCTTTGTTCAGTCACTAGGTCATGTTCAGCTCTTTACGACCCCATGGATTGCAGCACTCCAGGCCTCCCCGTCCTTCACTATCTCCTGGAGTTTGCTAAACTCATGTCCATTGAGTCGATGATGCCATCCAACCATCTCATCCTCTGTCACTCCTCCTGCCTTCCATCTTTCCCAGCATCAAGGTCTTTTCCAATGAGTTGGTTCTTCACATCAGGTGGCCAAAGTATTGGAGCTTCAGCAACAGGTTGATTTCCTTTAGGACTGACTGGTTCGATCTTCTTGCAGTCCAAAGGACTCTCAAGAGTCTTCTCCAGCACCACTGTTTAAAGGCATCAATTCTTCCATGTTCAGACTTCTTAGTTTCTTTTTTTAAAAAAATTATTTAGCTGGATTGAATCTTGTTTGCAGCACTTGGGATCTTCGTTGTCATGCTGTATCTTGCGTTGAGGCTCACAGGCTCTCTGGTTGTGGTGGACAGGCTTAGTTGCTCCAAGGCTCATGGGATCTTAGTTCCTAGACTAGGAATTAAATCCACGTTCACTGTATTGCAAGGTGGATTCTTAACCAGTGGACTACCAGGGAAGTCCCAGAAAACATCTACTTTTATCTCGGGGAAACCAGAGCCATGCAGACACATCCCAGCCTCAAGTGGCAGAGGGGAGGGGGAGCTGGCCTTTTAGAAAAACTAGGATCTCCTGAGGAGCTGGAGATTTCATCCTATGAACTGTGGAAGGCAGTGGCAGGATTCTTTTCCCCCTTATATAACATTCCCCCTGACTGCATAAGTAATGCATATTCATTGTAGAAAACTTCGAGAGCCTCCTCAAGTTCTGCCTGCTTCCATCTTGACTCCCTGCAGTCTTTCCCTTTTTGCATCCATCACTGCTTCAAAACACAGATCTGAGCGTATGCGTCCCTCTTTGATGCCCTCCTGTCGCTCTTAGGAGGGAGACAAAGCTTCTTCATTTGGCTTCTCTCCAATGTCTGCTCTTCCTGCTTTTCCAGTTCATTTACCTCCACACCCTCGTGTGTATTTCAGGCAGACTAGGGCCCCTCGTTTTCACTACTAACTTGGGACATTTTGTTCCTTTTCCTGGAATGACTGCTTCTCCTTTCTTGTCATCATGGATCTTTTACTCCATCCTTTGCATTTCAGTTGAGTTATCACTTCTTCAGAGCCATCTTCTCTGACACCTTTGATTGGTGCACATCTCCGTATCTATGCCCCATGCAACTTGAGATTGTATGTTTCCTTGTGATGTGTTGGTGTAAGTCTTAGGCTGTACAAACTGTAAGTCAGGGTAGGTCGTAAGCTCCGTGGGGGTAGACTGGGTCTGTTTTTGCTCATTATGCTGGAACACAGTGCTCAGAAAAAGCTGTTGATGAGCAAATACATAAATGAGTAAAATGCCACTGACAGTTTGAAAGGTGGTGGATTCCACTAAAGCTGTCGCCAGCGGCACCATTTGCCCTTGGCTGAAAGCAAACAAAGAGGCTGTGTCCTTCTCTCTGGGAGCAGGACCTGCTTCAATGGTTCAGAATTTCAGCAGGAGCTGCATGTGGTGGGGCCGTTATTTTAGAGTTGTGCTTTTTCTGAAAGCTCACCGACCCAGCTGCCAGTTCTCACTCCCTCCGTGATCTCATTAGGGAGGGAGTGTTTTGGATTTAAACACGTTTGGCTATTGAAGAACCCTGATTGCAAAACAGGGTGACTTCATGGTCTTCTTTTTTCTCCTCAGAAGCACAGTTCTCTTCACATTGGGGAGGCCTGGCAAAGGGTTCCCTGAAAGAACAGAAAAATAGTGTTTCAGAAGCATCCTGTTTTCACTCCTTAAAAGGACCATTGTAACATGGCTTTTCATTGCGTGTGTGTGTTTGTGTTCACGTTTATCATGTTCCCATGTGTCTGTCACCGAACATCACAGCACCAGGCATTGGGTTCTCCAGTTTGGGTGAAGTTAAGCATTTTCATCTCTGACCTGCTTGATTGTGGACAGAAGTCCCCTCCCACTTAGCTTGTGGGAACCTTATAACCCCGTCTCCATGGGCCTTCAGACATAGCCCGCATTCACTTGGCAGAGTCACTTGTCCTCATTTCCCTTCATTTATTCATTCAGCAAACACTCAGAGCCCACGGATGGATGACTGGCCCCGAATTTGCCACAGTGATTTCCTTGGCCTTTGATGACTTAGTCTCCCTCTTACGAGAGTGTAAGTTCCAGGAGGGCCTGGATCTTTGTCCACTTTGCTCACTGACCTACCTTAAGGACCTAGAATAACGCCTTTCACTCAAGAAAGCTTGACTGAATGGATGCATGTTACTATGTGCTCCAGGGACCTCTCTGGTGTCCAGTGGTTAAGAATCTACCTTGCGATGCAGGGGCCCTGGGTTCGATCCCAGGTTGCAGAACTAAGATCCCACATGCTGCAGGGCAACTAAGCCCACATGCCAGAGCTAGAGAGAAGCCAGCACACTGCAAGGAAGAGCCCAAGTGCTGCAACTAAGACCTGATGTAGCCAAAAATAAATTAAAAAAAATATGCTCTAGACACCTTCCTGTTTTACCTGTCTAGCACTCACATCTATGCCCCCCACCCACTGCCACTTGGGATGAGAACCTTAGTTTTCCATGAGGAAAAATCCTCTCACTTTCAGACTCTAGGGTGTGGAAAGAGACTAATCTTTTTGTTGTTGCTGGCTGAACCACATGTCATGTGGGATCTTAGTTCCTCTAAGCAGGTATTGAACCTATACCTCTTGCGGGTTCTTAAGCTCAGGTACTTAATAACTGGGCCACAAGAAAAGTCCCAAGGGAGAAGGCTAATCTTACCCCTAAGACTCAAGCTGCTAAGACTGGATCCCAGGTCTACTGTTGGATTTCCTGGGAGGAGAAGCTCTCCCCCCAGAGGACGTGAAATGGGAAGGCTGTCGCTGTTGGGGCCACCATGTAGTGACCGCTTGCCTGGGAGTGGAGCCCAGACTGAGGATGGCAGAGCTTAGAGAAACTGAGAATCACTGAGTTCTGATGACATTGCTTTTTCTGCTTCCGCTAGTGACCATGTGTATTAGTTTTCTAGAGTTGTCATGACAAAGTACCTCAAACTGGTTGGCTTAGAGATCTAGGCATTTTGGATTTGGGCCCACCCTAATGACCTAATTCTAGCTTGATTACCTCTGTAGAGACTGTATTTGCAAATGATGTCACATACACTGGTACTAGGGCTTAGAACTTCAACATTTTCTGGGGGATGAGGGTAGGGAGGGACATGATTTAGCCCTTAGCTCATCTCTTGCAGCTGGGAGCTTTACACAGTTAATGTTCATGAAGCAAATCAAGTTCCATAAGGCAAATCAATAATATCAAGTTTGTCTTCCTATGAAAAACTACCACTTTCTGGCGTTGGTCCATCTCACTGAAGTTTGCAATAAAGTAGCCAATGATCAGCATTTATTTCCTGAACATCTTCTGTGTGGACTTTGATGTGGGCACAAGGTCCATTGGAGGTCAGGAGAGCCGCAGGCCACTTCCAGGTTCCTAGACGTATAAAAACCAGAAATGAGAAAGCAAGTTTCTAGATTCAATGTGAGAGTTTTCATGTTTATGTGGAAAAAGTAAAGATTTTATGCTCTGCATGATATG
>SJYC01020573.1:0-27737 GCA_006408675.1 Madoqua kirkii | reverse complement strand
GCGGAAACCACTCATCTGATTCAGGCTGGAAATCTTAACTTACAGAGCTGATAGCAGGAATCCCACAGGTTTTGAAAGAGCTCTCTGTCTTTGCCTTCACTTCCCTCACTCAGCTTCTTGGAGCAAAGACATGGTTTATCCTGTGTCTTTGGTATTTTTCCCAGGTCTTAGCTCTGTTATGTCTATACTGGTGTTGGGTCTCTGTTTACCTTCTTATAAACAGAGAGCAAGGGGATAGTTAATGGTATTTGGGTCGAATACATGGCAACAGGAGTGAGATACTGCTGTGTGTATTTTTGGTCCTGGCAGTGAAGAATAGGATCTGTGGCATAAAAGGAAAGATATTTATAGTATTTCCTGGTCATGCATTTACTTGCCCAGCCACCTCAGCTGTAGCTTGTTTATTGTGTTAATGCTAATTAAAGCCATGTGACAGATTCCTATTACATCTTGTACAAAAATGGTTAGTCGTTAAATATGACACACTCAAGACCATATACATGATCGACATAAAACCCTCCACTCCACAAACATAAATCAAGTCTAAATTTGGTCATATTTTCCAGTAGTGAAATATGAGAATCAGGCAAGCATCCCTCCACTCCAACCCCAAACACACACAGAGGTGATCTGCCTTAAGTCCAAAGACAGTGTATTATCCAGGTAGCCTGTTTAAGAGAGGAGCAGACAATGAATTCCCTTTACAACGATATTCTTTAGTAGCTGATTGGAACTCCTGATGGCAAATTTCACTGCTGTGTGTTCCGCAGTGTTTAAAAGTGACACTGCTTCTCTGGGTGTAAGAAGCACGTTTCCACACACATTGCACACAGAGTATGAAGCACACACAATTTTGAATCAGAATTTTTGATTTTATGGCTTAGAATCTTCATTTACTTAGTTGATGTGCTTAACCTGTGTAGAGCTCCCTGGTGGCTCATTGGTAAAAAATCTGCCTGCCAATGCAGGAGACTCTGGCTCAATACCTGGATCAGGAAGATCCCCTGGAGAAGAAAATGGTACTCCAGTACCATTTTCCAAGTATTTTCCAAGAATACTCCAGTATTCTTGCCTGGGAAATCCCATGGACAGAGGAGCCTGGTGGGCTAGAGTCTATGGTGTTAAAGAGTCAGACATGGCTGAGCATAAGCATAGAGTTCTTGCTGAAGTCACTCTGATCAAAGTTGTTGGTATTGGTTCAAGCATCTGGGTTATTTTGGCTATGGAAACATATTCCTCATTAAACAAGTAAAAAGAGAAATTTGTCTTATATATTGCAAAAACCGGGCTTCCCTTGTGGCTCAGCTGGTAAAGAATCTACCTGCAATACAAGAGACTTGGATTTGATCCCTGGGTTGGGAAGAGCCTCTGGATAAGGGAAAGGCTGCACACTCCAGTATTCTGGCCTGAAAAATTTCAGGGACTGTATAGCCCATGGGGTCGCAAAGAGTCGGACACAACTGAGTGACTTTCACTTTCACTTCATTTTATGTCTCAGTATTCTGTTCTGTTCAGTTCAGTTCAGTTCAGTTCAGTCACTCAGCTGTGTCCGACTCTTTGCGACCCCATGAATCGCAGCATGCCAGGCCTCCCTGTCCATCACCAACTCCCAAAGTTCACTCAGACTCACATCCATTGAGTCAGTGATGCCATCCAGCCATCTCATACTCTGTCATCCCCTTCTCCTCCTGCCCCCAATCCCTCCCAGCATCAGAGTCTTTTCCAGTGAGTCAGCTCTTCACATTAGGTAGCCAAAGTACTGGAGTTTTAGTTTTAGCATCATTCCTACCAAAGACACCCAGGACTGATCTCCTTCAGAATGGACTGGTTGGATCTCCTTGCAGTCCAAGGGACTCTCAGGAGTCTTCTCCAACACCACAGTTCAAAAGCATCAGTTCTTCAGTGCTCAGTTTTCTTCACAGTCCCATTCTCACATCCATACATGACCATTGGAAAAACCACAGCCTTGACTAGATAGACCTTTGTTGGCAAAGTAATGTCTCTGTTTTTGAATATACTATCTAGGTTGGTCATAACTTTTCTTCCAAGGAGTAAGCGTCTTTTAATTTCATGGCTGCAGTCACCATCTGCAGTGATTTTGGAGCCCAAAAAATAAAGTCTGACACTGTTTCCACTGTTTCCCTATCTATTTCCCATGAAGTGATGGGACCAGATGCTATGATCTTCGTTTTTTGAATGTTGAGCTATAAGCCAACTTTTTAACTCTCCTCCTTCACTTTCATCAAGAGACTTTTTAGTTCCTCTTTATTTTCTGCCATAAGGGTGGTGTCATCTGCATATCTGAGGTTATTGATATTTTTCCTGGCAATCTTGATTCCAGCTTGTGCTTCTTCCAGCCCAGCCTTTCTCATGATGTACTCTGCATAGAAGTTAAATAACCAAGGTTAGAATATACAGCCTTGACATACTCCTTTTCCTATTTGGAACCAATCTGTTGCTCCATGTCCAGTTCTAACTGTTGTTTCCTGACTTGTATACAGGTTTCTCAAGAGGCAGGTCGGGTGGTCTGGTATTCTCATCTCTTTCAGAGTTTTTCAGTTTATTGTGAACCACACAGTCAAAGGCTTTGACATAGTCAATAAAGCAGAAATAGATGTTTTTCTGGAACTCTCTTGCTTTTTCCATGATCCAGCAGATGCTGGCAATTTGATCTCTGATTCCTCTGCCCTTTCTAAAACTAACTTGAACATCTGGAAGTTTATGGTTCACGTATTGCTGAAACCTGGCTTGGAGAATTTTAAGCATTACTTTACTAGTGTGTGAGATGAGTGCAATTGTGCAGTAGTTCGAGCATTCTTTGGCATTGCCTTTCTTTGGGATTGGAATGAAAACTGATCTTTTCCAGTCCTGTGGCCACTGCTGAGTTTTCCAAATTTGCTGGCATATTGAGTGCAGCACTTTCACAGCATCATCTTTCAGGATTTGGTATAGCTCCACTGGAATTCCATCACCTCCACTAGCTTTGTTCATAGTGATGCTTCCTAAGGCCCACTTGACTTCACATTCCAGTATGTCCGGTTCTAGGTGAGCGATCACATCATGGTGATTATCTGGGTCGTGAAGATTTTTTTTGTACAGTTCTGTGTATTCTTGCCACCTCTTCTTAATATCTTCTACTTCTGTTAGGTCCATACCATTTCTGTCCTTTATCGAGCCCATCTTTGCAGAAATGTGGCATTAAATCTCTGGTATTTCTCTCCCAGCATTAAAGCAGGTCCTTCAACTAGGTGTAGCCTGGCCTGATGGCTTGTGGGAAAAGACAGTAAGTAGTCATGAGATTAAATCTCAGGTGACATTTCCATGGGATTTTGAACAAATATTTAATGTTTGAGCAATGCATGACTAAAAATGTATACAGTTTTTTCTAGTGTCAGAAAATAGTGCTGGATAAGAATATAATTAACTGTACTTGATGAAACTTGGAACTATGAAGGCTGAGTGCCGAAAAATTAATACTTTCTAATTGTGGAGCTGGAGAAGACTCTTGAGAGTCCCTTGGAGAGCAAGGAGATCAAACCAATCAATCCTAAAGGAAATCAATCTTGAATATTCATTGGAGAGACTGATGCTGAAGCTGAAGCTCCAGTATGTTGGCCACCTGAAGTGAAGAGATGACTGACTAGAAAAGACCCTGATGCTGGGAAAGATTGAGGGCAAGAGGGGTGACAGAGGACAAGATGGCTCGGTAGCACCAGGGACATGAATTTGGGCAAATTCCAGGAGATACTGAAGGACAGGGAAGCCTGCCATGTTGCAGTCCATGGGGTCACAGAGACTGGACATGACATAGTAGCTAAACAACAACAAGAATATGCCCATGTAGGCATATGAATTACTTACCACTGTGAGTTACTGCCTGAGTACACATTTTATGCTAATAATCCCACAGATCATTCAGGATGACTCAGTGTGGAATGAATGGCTTTAAAAATCACAGATTTTGGTGGCTTAAATGAATATAGGGGGAAAAAAAAGGCATCTAAATGAGACTTCACTAAAATGAAAAAAGCTTGGCTTTTTAACAGCTCTTAAAAAACAAACTTACTTCACAGCGTAGAACAGGTTCTAGGCTCATCCATCTCACTAGAACTGACTCAAAATTGTTCTTTTTTGTGGCTGTGTGGTGATCTAGGGGTAGGATGTGGGGAGGGAAGGGAGGCCCAAAAGGGAGGGTATATGCATATAATGATTGCTGATTCACCTTTTGGTGTGGGCCTCCCTGGTGGCTCAGCGGTCAAGAATCCATCTGCAATTCAGGGCACTGAGGAGATGCTGGTTCAATCGCTGGGTCAGGAAAATCCCCTGGAGGAGAGCATGGCAAGCCACTGCAGTATTCTTGCCTGGAGAAACCCACGGACAGAGGAGCCTGGCGGGCTACAGTCCATGGGGTGGCAGAGAGTCAGACACGACTGTAATGAATGAGCACGCACCTTGTCGCATGACAGAAATCAACACAACATTGTAAAGCAATTTTCCTCTGATTAAAAAATAAAATAAAAATTAAAGTAAAACAAAATAAAATCTAAAATACAGTCCTTTTCCCTGTCTCCTGTAAATAAAAGAAAGTTCCATTTCAGTTTGACTGTTAGGATGTTTGGTTTAGAAAAGGTCAGGGTGCCTTTTGAGAGTCACACATTCCTGGAGCCTTTCTTTGCCAGCCTTGCTCCACCCCTGGCCCGACCCTCTGCCCAGTGCTGGGCTCCAGGCTGGGCTGAGATCATTCCCTTTGATCGAGCACCATCCCCCCTACCAGCTGTCCCTTCACCTCGCCTCCCTCTTCTCCGCAAGGACTTGCCGGCTCCCCTGACACCTGCCTGAACAACATCTCTCGGGAGACCCACTTTCATAAAACTGGCCTGCACCGTATGCTTTTCCTTCTGCCAGCTGCCCCTTCTCCAGACTTCTGGAGCGATGACTCCCTCTGCGCATCCCGAGCCACTGTGGTGCCACCCTCCCTGGAGCCTGCATGCCCGGCTGGGCAGGTGTTCAGCTGTGGGAGCTGCAGTTGCAGGTGGAGAGGCGCCAGGTGCTTGGCGAGCGTCAATGCCTCTGAGTGCCAGAGGAGCTGGTGGGGAGGGGATGGGGGCACACTAGGGGGCAGAGCTGGCTACCTGCCGTGCTACTGGACCCCAGGCACAGAACCTGGCATCCTTGACCAAGGATGCAGTGTCCTGAGTGCTCCCTTTCCCCCGACCCGACCCTCCCACTGCCGTGATTGATCACCTCTGTCTGGTCACTTCCTGGCTCAGACTAAGCCCTTGCTACTAAAATCTGGTCCCCAGTCAGCAAGGTTGACTTCATCTGGAAGCTTCTTAGAAATGCAGGCCTCAGGCTCATCACAGCCCTGACCCAGAAGCTGCATTTTCACATGCGGCCAAGTGATGGTTGCCCCACCAGCTACCTAGAGTCCCACTACCCCATAGGAGGAGCTGGGGTTGCTGATCTGATGTCTGACCTGTCATTTCCCTGCTCAAAACCTTTCAGAAATTCCCACTGTTCCTTGAAATGGGGACAACATTCTCTGCCGCCCCAGGCATCCTAAGGATGCCAACCTGTTCCTTTTCCTGCCAACCCTTCACTGCCTCCTAGCTAAACCCTGACCTTCAGGAGGACACAGCACCCACAGTGGTGCTGGAGTGAAAGACATGCACATCTACATTCATTCAAAATAAAGTTTAGGCAGTTTACTTAAAGGTACACATTTCCTAGTGGCTCCGTGGTAAAGAATACACTTGCCAGTGCTGGAGATGTGGGTTGGATCTCCTGCAGAAGGCAACAGCAACCCACTCCAGTAGTCTTGCTTGGGAAATTCCATGGACAGAGGAGCCTGGTGGGGTACAGTCTATGAGGTCATAAAAGAGTCAGAACTGACTTAGCAACTAAAGAACAACAGATATAAAACAATAGAGCAAAATCAAATATGAGAATTCTAGACCAAAGAAAGCCCTGGTTAGAGAAGCCAGTAGAACAGTAATCAGGCTTGATCCCTTTAGTGCATCCCACAGGGTTCAGGATTTCTGAGAGCTAAATATTCAGCTTCCTTGGTTCCTTCACATAAAACAAACCAGATACTTTTCCAGAATACATTATTCTTAGTACTGAAAATTGGATGCATTGTTTTTCTGTGAAATCTCATGGTGAAAGGATGTTTTTTGGGAAAAGCAGCTTCCACAAATATTTCCACAAACTAAATCCAACACGGGGCCTCTTTTCCTTCCACCGAACCTTCAGTGTGAAGTGGGAGCCCCAGGACAATCCTCACGCCCAAGAGTTAAAGCCAAACCCGAGAGGTCAGATGGTGGGATTGCGGGGCAGCCCCATGGATAGAGCAGTGTTGCCACGGGCCACACTCTGCAGGTATCCTGTCTCCCCAGATGCTTACATAATTGCCTAGTTTCAGCTGAACTCTGTAGAAAGGGCTAGGACTGTGGAGTTTGAAAACTGGTGATTAAGGGCAGATCTCATCAATTGATGGGAATACATCTCAATTTTCAAACCATGCTTGACAGTCCAGTCTCCTCCTCTTGTTAAATTAGGAGTATTCACCTATTTGGGTAGATTATTTATTTGCTCAGTGGAGAAGTCAACTATCCTAAAAGTAGACCTCACTGACCCGCCAAAGCAATTCTATGCTTTTGTCCACTGTGCCAACAATCATGGCCAGGAATCAGACGGGCCATGGAACCAGTAACTCCTTCAAATGGGCCAGTACATTTACCCTGTGGTCTCTTAAACTCTTTCTAACCTTCCTGGTGTTAGAGAAGAAGAATTATTTCCAGTAAGACATTAAAATGCAATTCCTTTGAAAGATGGATGCTTTGATTTGATTATGGTGTCAATTACCATTTAGACCTTCCTGAGCTGTACAAGATAAGAATGAGAGTCAAGAAAAAGAAAACTAGTCAAGATACAGAAACAATCTGAATGTCCTTCAGTGGATAAATAGATACAGAGGATGTATATACACACACACACACACACACACATATATATACACATATATACACAGTGGATAACGCACACACAGTGGAATATCATTCAGCCATGAGAAAGAAGGGCATTCTGTCATTTGCAACAACACGGATAGACTTTGTCCCAGGTGGCTCAGTGGTAAAGAATTCACTTGCCAACGTAGGAGATATAAGAGGCACGCATTCCATCCCTGGGTCAGGAAGATGCCCCGGAGGAGGGCACAGCAACCCACTCCAGTATTCTTGCCTGGAGAATCCCATGGACAGATGAGCCTGGCGGGCTATGGTCCATAGGGTCACAAGGAGTCAGCCACGACCAAAGCGACTTAGCATTGTTGTGGTTTATTCAAAAGTACAGAAGGAACATCTGAGTTCATCATGTCACGTTGTCAGAAATCAGTGAACATTCTCATGGAAGCCCTTTGTCTGGAAGGAATTCTTGGAGGCCGGGGGCTCCATCTCATTTTCCTTGTGCCAACATTGTCTGGGGGCTGCAGGCTCATTCTCTTCCCTGTATCATCTTTCGTTTCTGGAAGGCAGTTCAGAGCCTGCTGTAGAAAGTGAGTGCAAAACTGAATCAAGAGGCACGCGTTCCATCCCTGGGTCAGGAAGATGCCCCGGAGGAGGGCACAGCAACCCACTCCAGTATTCTTGCCTGGAGAATCCTATGGACAGAGGAGCCTGGCAGCTACAGTCCATGGGGCATGGGGGTCACGAAAGAGTTGTATGCAACTCGGCAACTGAACAACTATATACACACATATGAATCTGAAAAAATATATATATATATAATTTATTCAAATTTTTTCCCTTATAGGCTATTATGAGACATTAAATAGAGTTTCCTGTGCTATACAGTAGGTCCTTGTTTATCTATTTTATATATAATAGTGTGTATAAATTAATCCCAAACTCCTAATTTATTCCTCCCCTATCCTTTTCCTTTGGTAACCTCAAATTTGTTTTCTGTGCCTGTGAGTCTCTTCCTGTTTTGTAGATATGCTCATTTGCAACATTTTTTTTAGATTCCACACATAAGTGATATCGTTTGTTTTTCTCTTTCTGATTTCAGTTAGTATGATCATCTCTAGCATCTTTGATGCTTTTTAACAATCCATTATTTCCTCTCCTTATTGTGTCCCAGCCCATGCTTGCTTTGCGGTCCTTTTGTTTTGTCATTAAAGTGCAGTCTTGTAGCCTTTTTCTTCCTCTGATACGTTAAAGGTTGTAGTAACAAGGGTCTTCATTACCTGAGGTTTGTTGTTGTTGTTCAGCTGCTCAGTCGAGTCTGACTCTTCGCGACCCCATGGCCTGCAGCACACCAGGCCTCCTTGTCCTTCACCATCTCCCAGAGCTCATTCAAACTCATGTCCACTGAGTCAGTAATGCCATCCAACCATCTCATCCTCTGTCGTCCCCTTCTCCTCCTGCCTTCAATCTTCCCCAGCATCAGGGTCTTTTCCAATGAGTCAGCTTCTTGTATCATGTGGCCAGAGTACTGGAGCTTCAGCTGCAACATCAGTCCTTCCAATGAATATTCAGGACTAATACTGATTTCCTGTACGATTGACTGGTTTGATCTCCTTGTAGTCCAAGGGACTCTCAAGAGTCTTCTCCAACATCACAGTTCAAAAGTATCAATTCTTCAGCACTTATAATTGAGATTATGGGATAGCAAACTATGGAAAAGAGCTATGTTTCCAATCTTATGTTGAGGACTCAGATGTGTATATACTTTAGCACTTTCATCTGTGAATGTGAGTGTTCAGAATTTCACTTACAAAAGACTGCAGTGGTCTAAGGACCCAGGGGCTCCTGCCCTGCTGTCCTGCAACCCATTCTCAGGTAAATATCTGCATGGATAAACCTTATGGTTTTATCCTGACTACTGTTCAGGTGGCCACAACAGTCCTATGGGGAGTCGAATGCTGTATAAAGATAAACACAAACTGAATACTTGGATCCAAATTTGCACACACATCTCAGCTAAGTTCACGTGTAAAGATGGACAGTTTGATGTCATCTTTAGAGCAGACGGATGGATTCATGACTCCTTTCTTCTTCCTTCCTTCCTTCTTTTCTCCTCTCTCTCCACCCCACTCCTCCCCCTTCTCTTCCTCTCTTTCCTATCAGAATCTTAAGAGTCTTGTTTTCTCAAGGGGGGTTTGGCCTCTCTTCACCAGCCTCCTTTCTCCTGCATCACTGGGATGTCCTCTCAGCCAAAAACATGGTTCTCAGAATTCCCCACTTCCCTACAACTTAGCCCTGTACAGACCCAGACTTCCGGCATCGCCTTGGGAGGGGTGGCAGTTTAATGACATTCAGGCCGTGGAGCAGAGCGCAGCTGCCCCGCAGGTGGTCTTCTGGAACCGCTCCCCCGCACCCAGCAGGAAGCTGGGTAAGTTTAATTCGGTGAAGCAAATTTAATCATTTGCCTCTTTGTAAATGGGGACACAGGAAGAAACAAAAAAGATATTCTTGGTAGAGTTCTAACAAAGCAGCTGCTCCTAATAGCACAAATGTCTAATTTTTTCTTTCATGGGATTTGCAGAATTGCAAGATATTCCAGGAGCTGTCAAGTCTGTGAGCTTCTGCCATCCCGGAGGAGGCGGGGGTCTCCCTCTAAATCTCGGTAATCGCCCCTTGCATTGCAGTTCTGAAAGTGTCATCCACGCTTATTTAAAGGAAATGAAATGGATTCAGAAACTTTGGCCCAAGCCAGAGACTTCCTCGACTTTAGGCCATCTTCCCCTTCACTAATTAGGAGCAGCCCCATTTCATTACATATGAATGCATTTATAGATTTTCAATTGATGTCTGCCTTTTGTCTCAGCAAACCATCTGTAAATTAAATCTACAACAGAAAATCTGCCAACCCAGAAAACCTTTTAGTACTAATTATTACGTGAGGGTAGAAGATTTGGAGCAATCTTTCATTATCACTATCAGAATTTATCTCTGGTTTTATGACAACACCGACGAGTAAATCATGCTGATACGCAGCTATCTTTATGACTGCTCTGTGCTTGCCCTGGGTACTTACACATCTGTCAGGCCTTTCTTTGCAAAGAAAGTTTTTTTTTTTTTTTTTTAAAGAGTGTTAAAATTGTCAGATAAAATTCTCTAAGAGTAAAATGAGATGCTCCAGAAAAAGGTCATGGTCATTTTTTATTGTTTTTATTGCTATCAATTGATTTTATTCTTTCGAGGGATAAACTGGGGCAAAAATATGAGATACTCAGGTGTATCTGGTAAATTGGATTTAATTTCTTTCTTTCAAAGAGAATGGGTGACCTTCTATGTCCAGGCTTGAGTGTATTTATTCTGGGTGAAAGTGAAAGTGTTAGTCACTCAGTCATGTCCGACTGTGACCCCAAGGAGCCTGCCTGGCTCCTCTGTCCATAAAATTCTCTAGGCAAGAATACTGGAATGGGTTGCCAGTTCTTCTCCAGGGGATCTTCCTGACCCCAGGATCAAACCTCGGTCTCCTGGTGGATTCTTGACCATCTGAGCCACCAGGGAAGCTCTTATTCTGGTTAATAATTGAATTTTAGCAGCAAGCAGAGCTGAAGAGGAACTAACTGGCATCTGTATTCTTCATCAGTCTGACCATGACCGTGGTCATCACTACCAGCATTATTGTCATGTATAATTAATTTTTTCAAACGCTATGCAGATGGTGGCAGGCTGGCTACAGGCAAGTATGTTGCGTGGGGAGACCCAGGGGACTCATCACTTGTCAGAAGAGACTGACACAAGTGTTACCCAGAGTTTGAGGGTTTCCTCTCTGCAGGCAGAGTGGGCTCACAGCTGCCTCACGGTAGGACCAGGATCCGCAGGGCGCCTCTTGAGGGTCTTTCGCCCCTGGGGCCCTAAACACATAGGGACTGTGACAATGGCTCAGTGTAAGATGGCATGTTGACCAGCGTTTCATGCAGGAGGATCTGGCCTCCCCCTTGGTGAGTCTCTGAGCACAAAAGTGAAGCTGACCAGGGGCACTGAGAGCCCGAGGGCAGGGAGGAGGAATGGATACCCACTGCTGTGATGCTGCGGCTCCTGGACCAATAGCAGCAGCGAGACCCCAGATCTAGTCTTCAGAGTTGTGACAGTGCATTTCATGTATCAGCTTGGCTGAAGAATGGTTCCCAGATGTGGGGACACATGCTCATCTGGTCTCTCTCTCTCTCCCGGAGGCATATATTCTCCAGGACGCCCCATTCCCTGTCTGCCTGCCTAGCTGTCTGCCCACTCCAACGGCCAAGCCCTGCTTTGTCCCTCTGTTCCCGGGGTGCTCATTGCTGACACACGAGCTTCACCCCAGCTCCATCTCAGCAGCTGCTTGTGAAGATGCCCCAAGATACCTGACGAGCCCTCTCCCTGTCTTCTCTTATGTCTTACCCCACATGGAAGCACAAAGCAACTGCCAGTGGTTCACTAGCAAAGTGAAGAATTTGGCCCCTCCAAAGGAGCATTTATGAGTTTTAAAAATTTATTATTATTTTTTAATTTGGGGATAGAGAAAGGACTTTAAATTTAAGATTTTTCCAATTCTTTAGAATTTTCCAATAAGGGGGTAGTACCTATATAATCTTAGTCCATAACTCAGAAGTCACAGAAATATAATTTTCTTTCTGTTTTTCTATAATCAGGCACAATTTTTCTTTCTTTCTTTTTTTTTTTTTTTGAGTCTCCAGTCAGCCAAGCTGACAGAGACTTCCTCTTAGATGTTTAGGGATAGTTCTATCTTGGGGAGGAGTAAATGTCTGAGAGCTTCCATTCTAAGACTTTGCTCCACTGAGCTGTCCTTTTTCAGGCCCATGAGCTGGTTACTGTGTCACTGAGGCCTCAGGGGTTCACCTTGCCCTCCTGGAAAGTCATTGTTCCCCGAGGCTAGGTGTCTTGCAGCAGGGTCTTCCTGAGTCTGTGTGTCACCCTGGGGCGGACACTTCGAGTAAACACCATGCAGAGAGTCTCATCTTTCCAGATTCACTTCTCACTTGTCTTAGTTTTTCTGCCTCCTTAGCTTTCAGGCCTCGAATCAAAGAGAAGGACCCTCTACCACCTACAGCTCCACCCTCAACCTTTTTCTTCCCTGCCTGAGAGTTTGGAGAATCTTCATAACAATGAGGGTGTGGCAGGGTCAGGAGGAAAAGGAACTTTCCTCTTAATCTCTCATTTCCTTCGACACTGTATCTGGAATCTCCTGTGTCCTCCTAAGGCAGAGACTTTTAGGTCTCCAAGTCAGGAGATGGGCAGGTGATTTCCTCCTCCTAATGCTGACCCCTTCTTCTGGGAGGCCAGGTGCCCAGGGCATTTCATCTGTGACGGATTAGAAGCAGGGGCAGGGAGGAGAGATTGTGAACCATAATGATCATAATTTTACATCAGTGAATACTTGTAATGCCTAATACCACCGCAAGGCCAAAAGAAATTCACATTCCAGGGGTGACTGGGAGCTCTAATGGTTCAGGGCATCCCTTTTTAAAGATTGTGTTCAATCGATTAATATAGCCTGACAGTTTTATCCCATGCTTGTAGGAGCTACATCTTATTTCTCTGACTCTCTCGCCTCCTGCCCTTTCTTCTCTGGGTCCAGCATAGTGCTTGATACACTGCAAGGGCACATGTTTATTTGTTAAGTAAGTGAGTGGATGATTTTCAGAGTTCAGAAACCAAAACCCTCTCCCTCGAATGGTCTCCTGCATATGTCTCTTTGTTTGGGTTTAATGGTATAAAGCGTAGACTTGGATTGCTCTGATACATTACCATGGGCGAGTATCAGCGGTATAAAGATGCAGGCAAACAGATGCTACTGTGCACGCCGCAAATGGTTGTCTGCAAGAGTATGTATAAATCAGACTGTTCAGTCTGGAGTCAGTTCGGTACATGCATATCACACTATTGAAGATCTGCTGATTAAATCACCCAAGCCGAAAAGAGTTACAGTAATTCCTGACTCAAATTGGATTCCAGTGTCAAGGCAAATCATTCATAAGAGCTGAGCTCATTTAAGCCTGGGAAGTAAACATCACAGGAAAGCTGTTTGCCTTCCCCCGACTCTGCTCCTCGGTCTTTGCATTCGTCACTATGTCTAGCAAATCACACATCAAAATGCCATTAAATAACGTCATTGAATAGGTTTTCTTCTTCTGCACAATTGACTATAATGTGACCTAATAGGTTGTGTTAATACTTCCGTGGAAATTTATAGACTCTAAAGAGTGATCTCCAAATCCTCTTTATTTTTCTTTTATTTCAGGACAGGTGGTTGCTGAGGAGGGTTGTGAAATATTATTTCTAAATGTGGACCTAAATGAAAGTTAGTAGCAGACAGTAAATCTGAAAGATGACAGGGAAACCCAGTGTATACGTATTGAGGGTCATGTCTCCTGGGGGGCCCATTACACAAGGTAAACAACAAATTTGGTGTCAAGGAAATTGGGCTCCAGTCCTAATGTTTCTGGATTTTCTCATAATTGTGAAGCGAGAAATTGCTAACTAGTTTCTATGACTTTATGAACAAGAATTGCAAGATTATGACCTTTTTTGTTTTGTTTTGTTTTGTTTTGTTTTTGGCTCAATGGCTCGTTAGCTGGGAATACAAGAAAGTAATTCGTGATATGAATTTTGAAAGTCACTTGGCCCTTGAACTTAGTAAAAGATATTGGAAAGAGTTTAAGTTTTGTTTAACAATTAGACAGAGTTAGCCTGATTTCTGAAATTGCCCTTCACTAGCGGTGATGCTAGTGGTAAAAAACCAGCCTGATAATGCAGGAGACATAAGATACATGGGTTCGATCCCTGCGTCAGGAAGATCCACTGGAGAAGGGAATGGCAACCCATTCCAGTATTCTTGCCTGGAGAATTCCCTGAACAGAGGAGTCTGGCAGGCTACAGTCCATGGGGTTACAAAGATTCGGACACATTTGAAGCGACTAAGCACTCGTGCACACTGATTTTATGATATTTTTAAAGTTATTTAGAGACTTTGGTCGCTATAATTTCATTTTTTTTCAATTTTTCATTTTTTTCAATGCCACCATGAGATGTTGCTATAAATACTCGATGTTGTTGTTAAGTCATGGCTATTTGGAACACTTGGCAGAGAGAAGAAGAAATGGTTTATTCTGGTAGGTGCAGGGAGCAGGAAGACCTTCAAGGAGGAGAAGGCATGTATGCTGGGTTCAGAACAGCGGGACGGAGGTGATAAAAAGGCTGCAGGACCCAGTGATGCGGCAGCCACTGGTGGCTCCACGGAACAGTGCAGGTGTAGCACCATGGCTCCTGGGCTGGGATCTGCTTGGGGTAGCAGGAGGACCCTGTCTCACACCCAGGGACACCTTTCTATAGCCTAATTTGGTTTAAAAAGATTTTCTCCAATGACTCGAGCAAGAAATAAGTTCTTGGAATAAAGGATGCTTACCATTGTTGCCAGTAACACTGAATATATTTCTCTTGTGAACAGTCTCATTTTTTCCCATCTTTAGAAGGAGCAATAAGGACATTAATTTTGGACTCAGAGAGTTGGCATCTGGCCAAGCGGGATGCTACTGGCTAGGGAGTGCACCATGCAGGTGGGGGTGGAGTATGGGGGTGCTCAGTCCCCAAGCCCTGGGGCTGCAGGAAGATCAAGCTTCTTCTGAGTGCCACCTGACTGGTCCTTATGGGGACAGGGACGAGTGTCAATGTGAGTGAACACTGGTTTTGAATTTCATCTTTACATTTATGTGACAAGCATTTTAAGCGTCTGTTTGGCACAGATTGGACAGCCTCTCTTCTGTGTGTGATCTTCAGCTCCCGAATATTTGGAGGGTAAGATATCTTGGAGAAGCTCTTGGTTACATGTGGTGTGGTGTGGTGCTTGGGCGATTTTGAAACCCCATACACAGCAGTGAGGAACAACTCATATTTGAAATTCTTGTGAGGCAGTGTGGACTCCGTGCTGGTGGAGAGGCTACAGATGAATGATATCTGGGCTCCTAAATACCATGGAGCTCACACCCATCCTCCCACGCACAGGGAGTCATACAGCCCAGCGGTACCCAGGCCAGAAATAGTTTGAGGATCTAAATTCCTTCATGGTATTTAGAAGCAACAGTTGTGGGAAGAAAGGTCATGGCAATATTGTTTCATCGATATTTTCCTTGTTCCTTCTATGATGGTCACTTAAAATATTTATTTTTCTCCTTTTCTTACTAAACAAGCAATGGAATTTAGATGATACAGAAAAAAAAAAGAAAATAAAAACCAAAATTACCCATCATCTCACTGTCCAAGGAAAAACATTGGTAATATGTTGGTTTCATAAGCTTTCAATCTTTGTTTTCTATCCATATACATATTTTAAAATGAAAGAAACTTGCAGCATCCAGGGCAGACCAAATAAGGGTCAGTTTTCCTCACGTTAAAAGATGTTTTCTCCTTGGAAGCAAAGCTATGAACCAACCTAGACAGCATATTAAAAAGCAGAAACATCACTTTGCTGACAAAGGTCCATCTAGTCAAAGCTATGGTTTTTCGAGTGGTCAGGTATGGATGTGAGAGTTGGACTATAAAGAAAGCTGAGTGCTGAAGAATTGATGCTTTTGAACTGTGGTGTTGGAAAAGACTCTTGAGAGTCCCTTGGACTGTAATCCTAAAGGAACTCAACCCTGGATATTCACTGGAAGGACTGATGCTGAAGCTGAAGCTCCAAAACTTTGGCCACCTGATTCAAAGAACTGACTCCTTTGAAAAGACCCTGATGCTGAGAAAGACTGAAGGCAGGAGGAGAAGGGGGTGACAGAGGATGAGATGGTTGGATGGCATAACTGGCCCAACGGACATGAATCTGAGCAAACTCCAGGGAACAGTGAAGGACAGGGAAGCCTGACATGCTGCTGTCCATGGCATCGCAAAAAAGACACAGCTGAGTGACTGCCTAGCAACAACAGAACAAAGGGCACCTTTCTGTTTCTCTTTGACTTCAAATCTTTTTTCTGTCTATATAGTATTCCATCTGGTGGATGCAGCACAGTTGATTTTTCTATATGATAATGTTGCACACTTAGGCTGTTTCCAGCCTTTGAGTATGACCAACAGTTGTGTAGGGTTCCCGTAGCTGAAGGCTTCTGTGTGTATCTGATGATTTCCTTGGGTCGCTGTCTCGGTGAAGACTCGGGAAGGGGAGTGAGTGGTCTAGGTCTGGGCTAAAGTGTGGTCTGACAAACTGCCTCCCACATCGTCCCCATGACATACCTGTTCCCCAGCAGACTAAAAGTGCCCAGAGTCCCGTGTGTTTGAAAAGTGTGATTACTTCAAACCATCTTTGTCAGTTTTATAGACAAGTGATGTTGTCCTCTTCTTGCTGTAAATGAGTATGCCTTTGATGATTCTTCACAGATGAATGAACGAAGATCCAGTAAATCTGAGTGAGTTATTTCAGGGGCATGGACGACAAATGTAGAAAGTGTTGGATTCCAGTTCACTTGTTGAGTCACTGCGTTTGTAATATTCAAGTCTCTGTGAGCCGGGCGCAGTGCGAAGCTCTAAAAACTGGGAGTCCCAGAAGACAGCGGTCCTGCCTGGGGCCGCTTCCTGCTGGGAGGCAGGGGTGCGGCCATGAGCTGCCCTGGATGCTGATGGAGCCTCGCAGGGGCCTGGGAGGGGAGCCCCAGAAAGAGTTCACAGTTGAAATTCACGGAAGACAGGCGGGGGCAGGCAGAAAACAGACACAGGGGAGGGGAAGAGAGAGGAGGGGAAGAGAGAAGGGGAGGCCCTGGGAGGAGGGGAGGAGACCCTGGGAGGAAGGGAGGAGGCCCTGGGAGGGGGGGAGGAGACACAGATGTGATAAAGTTTTAAGCTTGTAATGCTTTTTTGTAATGTATTATCTATTCTCAAATTATTTTTGATAGTAAACAGATGAATAGTCACTATGATTATTGCAATTTGGTTAAGTGTGAGGATGGCTGACAAATATATTTGCGTTTTTAGAATCTTGTTCTGTACTTTCATCCATATTATGGACAAACATGGAGGACAGAAGAAACTGATAAACAGAAGATAGATCTATCAAGGCTAATAAAATCTTTCAGTTAATTCCAAATTCAGATTTGTTTTCCCTGAGAAACTGACTACATCTCATTCATAATAGCTGACTCCTCTAACCTAAGAGGTTTAAACTAGCAGTAGTTCCTTGGTCAATATAAAAGATTTATTCCACCTGCTCTCTCTTTATAGACAAACACACACACACATTTATATGATTACTTGTGTACATATAATACACTCATGGAGCAATAGACTGGTTCCAAATAGGAAAAGGAATATGTCAAGGCTGTATATTTTCACCCTGCTTATTTAACTTCTGTGCAGAGTACATCATGAGAAACGCTGGGCTGGAAGAAGCAAAAGCTGGAATCAAGATTGCTGGGAGAAATATCAATAACCTCAGATATACAGATGACACCACCCTTATGGCAGAAAGTGAAGAGGAACTAAAAAGCCTCCTGATGAAAGTGAAATAGGAGAGTGAAAAAGTTGGCTTAAAGCTCAACATTCAGAAAACGAAGATCATAGCATCCGGTCCCATCACTTCACAGGAAGTAGATGGAGAAACAGTGGAAACAGTGTCAGACTTTACTTTTTTGGGCTCCCAAATCACTGCAGATGGTGACTGCAGCCATGAAATTAAAAGGCGCTTACTCCTTGGAAGAAAAGTTACAACCAACCTAGATAGTATACTCAAAAGCAGAGACATTACTTTGCCAACTAAGGTCCGTCTAGTCAAGGCTATGGTTTTTCCTGTGATCATGTATGGATATGAGAGTGGGACTATGAAGAAAGCTGAGCACCGAAGAATTGATGCTTTTGCACTATGGTGTTGGAGAAGACTCTTGAGAGTTCCTTGGACTGCAAGGAGATCCAACCAGTCCATTCTGAAGGAGATCAGCCCTGGGATTTCTTTGGAAGGAATGATGCTAAAGCTGAAACTCCAGTACTTTGGCTACCTCATGCGAAGAGTTGACTCATTGGAAAAGACTCTGATGCTGGGAGGGATTGGGGGCAGGAGGATAAGGGGACGACAGAAGATGAGATGGCTGGATAGCCATCATTGACCCAATGGATGTGAGTCTGAGTGAACTCCTGGAGCTGGTGCTGGACAGGGAGGGCTGGAGTGCTGCGACTCAGAGTGTCGCAAAGCGTTGGACATGACTGAGTGAATGAACTGAACTGATATTAATATATGTTGTAGATACTGCGGGGAGCCAGCGTGAGGAACTCTACCCATGGCAAAGGTCATGAGTAAGGAAGCTTGGCATACGCAAAGGCATGATCAAGCCTCAGGAAACCCCCTGTTCCTGAGCATCTACCCCCAAATCAGAGTACTTTACAGAGGGCTGTCCCCCATATCATTTCTCTCAGAGAAGGAGTAAACGTGCAGCTCCAAGGCAATAAAAATTCCTGGGCATGACTAGAGGGTTTCAACTTACAAACTCTGAAGGTTATCTAGCCTGCTTGTATAGGTTCCTCCGGCCACATGTGATTGTTTACAACCCCCCAACTGAGAGAGGCACCAGATGTTTTTGACTTACTAAAGGCAAATTCTTTTGGGAAGTTAGAAATTATTAGTATAGTGGGTTGGTTAGGAATTATATTGGTGAGGGGTTTTTCATTTGTTGTGTCAATAATTGCTGCTAATTCCCTGCCCTGTGTGGGACAAGGATGTCTCAGGTCAAACCTCTCTGCTGACAGACTAGCTTGTGTGACAACCTCTCAACCATAAACAGCACAGAGAGTTTTGGAGGATTTTGTTAGTCTTAATTAGCATAAGGCTTTTTCTTCTCCTTGAGTCAATGATTGCCGCCAGGTCTCCATATCCTTAGGCACCTGGGAGTATATTAATCAATGTGTTTGGAATATAGAAAAGGAAATATAGTAGTTTTTGATGTTAGCAATACTAGACTTTTTGAGTTAATGAATTTTCTCTTTTCTTATAGATCACTGTACTTTGTTATAAATCACTGTGTCCTTGCTATGTAAAAATGTAACTTTATCACTATCTTATGACTAAGTAGATCTTAAGAGGAACATTGGTGAAAGGATTTTCATTTGTTGGGCTGATGTTTGCTGCTAAATCTCCATATTCCCTGCCTTCATAATAAATCTAACTAGCATATAGGAGAAATAAGTATTAACCTTTAAGATTAATCATGTTAACCTTGGGTTAAATAAATTCCTTTCTTGATTGTAACTCACTACACCCTTACCCTATAGAAATGCAACTTTATTTGGAGGGTGGTGCCTGGTTTAAGAAAAAACACCCTTGGAAAAAATAAGTTATTTGGTTATCAGAAAGAAAGGGTTGTAAATGTCAGCAGGCAGAAATGGCTTAAAGATGATTTGGAATATAGAAAAGGAAATATAGTAGTTTTTGATGTTAGCAATACTAGACTTTTTGAGTTAATGAATTTTCTCTTTTCTTATAGATCACTGTACTTTGTTATAAATCACTGTGTCCTTGCTATGTAAAAATGTAACTTTATCACTATCTTATGACTAAGTAGATCTTAAGAGGAACATTGGTGAAAGGATTTTCATTTGTTGGGCTGATGTTTGCTGCTAAATCTCCATATTCCCTGCCTTCATAATAAATCTAACTAGCATATAGGAGAAATAAGTATTAACCTTTAAGATTAATCATGTTAACCTTGGGTTAAATAAATTCCTTTCTTGATTGTAACTCACTACACCCTTACCCTATAGAAATGCAACTTTATTTGGAGGGTGGTGCCTGGTTTAAGAAAAAACACCCTTGGAAAAAATAAGTTATTTGGTTATCAGAAAGAAAGGGTTGTAAATGTCAGCAGGCAGAAATGGCTTAAAGATGGTGCAAAACCCCTAAGACCTTTTTTTATGTAAAGCACCTAATTTTGATAAAGGTCAGGACTGCTGACCCTCGCGTGACTCTGTATTCATCCATATGTGTAACAAAAGGTATATAAGAAAACCTGAAAAATAAAGAAATGGGATCAGTTCCTGGAAAGACTGACTCCCCCATGTCGTTCCTTCTTTCTTCCCGTTTTTCCGGCTGAATTCTCACCTGAAGCATGGAAGCTATTCCATGTGAACTAAGTTATTTAGTCTCTTTTTCTCCACTAATTTTCCTACTACACTACCCGTTTGTAATCTCTCTATATATCTGTAACTAAATATGTATTTTTCCAAGGAGGATGTCGACTCCGTCCCCACCTTCGAATCACTCTGGATCCACCGGGGCTGGACCCCGACAAGATACTATATTAATACTGTGTCCATGTACATGTTCACGTGCATCTGTGATCAGTTGTGTCCAACTCTATGTGATATCTTGGACTAGGCCCCAACAGGCTCTTGTGTCCATGAAATTTTCTAGTCAAGAATATTGGAATGGGTTGTCATTTTCCACTCCAGGGGATCTTGCTGACTCAGTGACGAAACACACATCCATTGCATCTCTTGTGTGGGAAGAAGAAATCTTTACCATTGCATCACATAGGAAGCTGAAAACATTGATATATGTATATAAATACATACTTAACATATATGCATATCAGTTTAGTTCAGTCGCTCAGTTGTGTCCGACTCTGAAACCCCATGAATCACAGCACGCCAGCTCTCAAAGTCAATCATTAACACCCAGAGGTCACTCAGATTCATGTCCATTGAGTCAGTGATGCCATCCAGCCATCACATCCTTGGTCGTTCTCTTCTCCTCCTGCCCCCAATCCCTCCCAGCATCAGAGTCTCTTCCAGTGAGTCAATTCTTCGTATGAGGTGGCCAAAGTACTGGAGTTTCAGCTTCCGCATCATTCCCTCCGAAGAAATCCCAGGGCTGATCTTCAGAATGGACTGGTTGGATCTCCTTGCAGTCCAAGGGACTCTCAAGAGTCTTCTCCAACACCACAGTTCAAAAGCATCAATGGAAAGACCATAGCCTTGACTATACGAACCTTTGTTGGCAAAGTAATGTTTCTGCTTTTGAATATGCTATCTAGGTTGACCATAACTTTCCTTCCAAAGAGTAAGTGTCTTTTAATTACATGGCTGCAGTCACCATCTGCAGTGATTTTGGAACCTCCAAAATATAAAGTCTGCCACTGTTTCCACTGTTTCCCCATCTATTTGCCATGGAGTGATGGGAGCAAATGCCATGATCTTTGTTTTCTGAATGTTGAGTTTTAAGCCAACTTTTTCACTCTCCTCTTTCACTTTCATCAAGGGGCTTTTTAGGTCTTCTTCACTTTCTGCCATAAGGGTGGTGTAATCTGCATATCTGAGGTTATTGATATTTCTCTCAGCAATCTTGATTCCAACTTGTGTTTCTTCCAGCCCAGCATTTCTCATGATGTACTCTGCATGTAAGTTAAATAAGCAGGTGACAATATACAGCCTTGATATACTCCTTTTCCTATTTGGTACCAGTCTATTGTTCCATGTCCAGTTCTAACTGTTGCTTCCTGACCTGCATATAGGTTTGTCAAGAGGCAGGTCAGGTGGTCTGGTATTCCCATCTCTTTCAGAAGTTTCCACGGTTTATTGTGATCCACACAGTCAAAGGCTTTGGCATAGACAATAAAGCAGAAGTAGATATTTTTTCTGGAACTCTCTTGCTTTTTCCATGATCCAGCAGATGTTTGCAATTTGATAAAAACCAGTTTGAGCATCTGGACATTCACAGTTCACATATTGCTGAAGCCTGGCTTGGAGGATTTTGAGCATTACTTTACTAGCGTGTGAGGAGTACAATTTTGCGGTAGTTTGAGCATTCTTTGGCATTGCCTTTCTTTGGGATTGGAATGAAAACTGACCTTTTCGAGTCCTATGGCCACTGCTGAGTTTTCCAAATTGGCTGGCATATTGAGTGCAGCACTTTCACAGCATCATCTTTCAGGATTTGAAACAGCTCAACTGGAATTCCATCACCTCCACTAGCTTTGATCGTAATGATGCTTTCTGAGGCCCATTTGACCTCACATTCCAGGATGTCTGGCTCTAGGTGAGTGATCACACCATTGTAATTATCTTGGTAGTGAAGATCTTTTTTGTACAGTTCTTCTGTGTATCCTTATCACCTTTTCTTAATAACTTTTGCTTCAGGTCCAGACCATTTCTGTCCTTTATCGAGCCCATCTTTGCGTGAAATGTTCCCTTGATATTTCTAATTTTCTTGAAGAGATCTCTAGTCTTTCTCATTCTGCTGTTTTCCTCTATTTCTTTGCATTGATCGCTGAGGAAGGCTTTTTTATTTCTTCTTGCTATTCTTTGGAACTCTGCATTCAGGTGCTTGTATGTTTCCTTTTCTTGTTTGTTTTTCATTTCTCTTTTCACAGCTAAGGTTAAAAGTAAGATCTCCTCAGACAGCCATTTTCTTGAAGAGATCTCTAGTCTTTCTCATTCTGCTGTTTTCCTCTATTTCTTTGCATTGATCGCTGAGGAAGGCTTTTTTATTTCTTCTTGCTATTCTTTGGAACTCTGCATTCAGGTGCTTGTATGTTTCCTTTTCTTGTTTGTTTTTCATTTCTCTTTTCACAGCTAAGGTTAAAAGTAAGATCTCCTCAGACAGCCATTTTGCTTTTTTGCATTTCTTTTCCATGGGGATGGTCTTGATTTCTGTCTCCTGTACAATGCCACTAACCTCTGTTCATAGTTCATCCGGCACTCTATCTATCAGATCTAATCCCTTAAATCTCTTTCTTACTTCCACTGTATAATCATAAGGGATTTGATTTAGGTCATACCTGAGTGTTCTAGTGGTTCTCCCTACTTTCTTCAATTTAAGTCTGAATTTGACAATAAGGAGTTCATGATCTGAGCCACAGTCAGCTCCTGGTCTTGTTTTTGTTGACTGTATAGAACTTCTCTATCTTTGGCTGCAAAGAATATAATCAGTCTGATTTCAGTGTTGACCATCTGGTGATGTCCATGTGTAGAGTCTTCTCTTTTGTTGTTGGAAGAGGGTATTTGCTATGACCAGTGCATTCTCTTGCCAAAACTCTATTAGCCTTTGCCCTGGTTTATTCCATATTCCAAGGCCAAATTTACCTGTTACTCCAGATGTTTCTTGACTTCCTACTTTTGCATTCCAATCCCCTATAATGAAAAGAACATCTGTTTTGGGTGTTAGTTTTAAAAGGTCTTGTAAGTCTTCATAGAACTGTTCCATTTCAACTTCTTCAGCATTACTGGTTGGGGCACAGACTTGGATTAATGTGATATTGAATGGTTTGCCTTGGAAATGAACAGCGACCCCACATCCAAGGAGCAGTGGCTGCGTGGGAGCAGGAGGACCTAGAGGAGCTATTCCACGTTCAAGGTCGGGCAGGGCAGCGGTGAGGAGATACCCCTCATCCAAGGTAGGAGCAGCAGCGGTGGTGAGATACCCCTCATCCAAGGTAAGGAGCAGTGGCTGTGCTTTGCTGAAGCAGCCATGAAGAGATACCCCATGTCCAAGGTAAGAGAAACCCAAGTAAGATGGTAGGTGTTGCAAGAGGGAAGACACACTGAAACCATAATCACAGAACTAGTTAATCTAATCACACTTGGACCACAGCCTTGTCTAACTCAATGAAACTAAACCATGCCCTGTAGGTCACACAAGATGGGTGGGCATGGTGGAGAGATCTGACAGAATTTGGTCCACTGGAGAAGGGAATGGCAAACCACTTCAGTATTCTTGCCTTGAGAACCCCATGAACAGTATGAAAGGGCAAAATGTTAGGATACTGAAAGAGGAACTCCCCAGGTCGGTAGGTGCCCAATATGCTACTGGAGATCAGTGGAGAAATAATTCCACAAAGAATGAAGGGATGGAACCAAAGCAAAAACAATACCCAGTTGTGGTTATGACTGGTGATAGAAGCAAGGTCCAATGCTGTAAAGAGCAATATTGCATAGGAACCTGGAATGTCAAGTCCATGAATCAAGGGAAATTGGAAGTGGTCAAACAGGAGATAGCAAGAGTGAACGCCGACATTGTAGGAATCAGAGAACTCAAATGAACTGGAATTGGGGAATTTAACTCAGATGACCATCATGTCTACAACTATGGGCAGGAATCCCTTAGAGGAAATGGAGTAGCCATCATGGTCAACAAAAGAGTCTGAAATGCAATACGTGGATGCAATCTCAAAAACGACAGAATGATCTCTGTTCATGTCCAAGGCAAAGTATTCAATATATGCATATACATTTATATATATGAAATGAGTCAATTCACAATTGTAGATATGGTGATTATGAAGTCGCCCCTAGGAATGACCTAAGTTTCTGAGCACAAACAGCCTTGAGGAAGTGTCTTATGATACCTATAGAACTCCTTCCTTTGCATCTTTTATTTTAATGCCTACAATTCTAACAAGAGATTTCAACCTGAGTAAGAAGTGGAATCTTATAAGAACTTTAGCAATGGGATATAATCTATACATTTAATATTTAAATCTCATTTTTATGAATGAGTCATGCTCTCTCCATTTATTAAATTTATTAAAATATATTGCATTTGCAAGAGAAAATCAGACATAAATCTTACCTGCTTTATTTAACAAATATTCTTCAGACTACTTCGAAAATTAGGGTGATATACTACACTAATATTTCTGAACTAAGTATACCAGTCAGTTCATCAAAAGGAAATCATGGATTCTGCTAAAAGTCATATAATGAACATATGTTCTAGCCCTGAAAATATGTGTATGTATACACCCATTTTTTTAAAGTTAAATAAGATTATAGACAGTCACTGAAACTTTTACCAGAGTATACTTATGTGGTACTTGTGTATTATACAAAGAAATATTGTTTTATATATATATATATATATATGATTTGAATAGAGAATGATTTCCCTGCTGGATATACTACTCTTTTTCCTCCTGTCTCCTTCTGAGCCTGAAGAAGCTAATGCCATTCAAAATTCAGGGTTTTGAATCAAGGAAATCTAATATAATATTGGTGTACAGAAAGCACAATTAAATCCTCAAACTTTAACATATATTTGATTATTTGGACTAAAGAAGAATATAACTTAGAAAGGTCCTGTGTTAAAGAACATAGAACTCCTAAGGGGGTGAGATGTGGTGGGGAGAAAGGACAGTAGAGCCATAGTACCCCCTAGAGGGCACTGAAGTTTGTAGTATCAGTGGGAGACTGGTGACTGGGTATAACATGAAAGTAAATAAATGCCTTTGATTCTGGTAATAGATGGTAATGCAGGAAATCTTCAAGCTAGGCTTCAATAGTATTTGAAAAGAACACTTCCAGATGTACAAGCTGGGCTTAGAAAGGCAGAGGAAACACAGATCAAGCTACCAACATATGTTGGATCATAGAAAAAGCAAGAGATTTCCAGAAAAATATCTACTTTTTCTTCACTGACAATGCTAAAGTCTTTGACTGTATGGATCACAACAAACTGGAAAATTCTTAAAGAGATGGGAATATCAGACTACCTTACTGGCCTCCTGAGAAACCTGTGTACATGTCAAGAAACAATAGTTAGAACAAGACATGATACAATGAACTGGTTCAAAATTGGGAAAGGAGTTACATCAAGGCTGTAAATTGTCACCTTGCTTAGTTAAGCTATATGCAGAGTTCAGTTCAGTTCAGTTCAGTCGCTCAGTCATGTCCGACTCTGTGACCCCAGGGACTGCAGCACGCCAGGACTCCCTGTCCATCACCAACTCCCAGGATTTACTCAAAGTCATGTCCATTGCATCGGTGATGTCATCCAACCATCTCATCCTCTGTCGTCCCCTTCTGCTCCTGCCTTCAGTCTTTCCCAGCATCAGGCTTTTTTCAAATGAATCAGTTCTTCACATCAGATGACCAAAGTATTGGAGTTTCATCATCAGTCTTCCCAATGAATATTCAGGATTGATTTCCTTTAGGATGGACTGTTTGGATCTCCTTGAGAGTTCAAGGAACTCTCAAGAGTCTTCTCCAACACCACAGTTCAAAAGCATCAATTCTTCAGCAATCAGCTTTCTTTATAGTCCAACTTTCACCTCCATACATATTCAGATTACATCTTGTGAAATACCAGGCTGGATGAATCATAAACTGGAGCCGTGATATCTGAGAGAAATATCAGTAACCTAAAAAATGCAAACATATCGTAATGGTATAAAGTAAGGAGAAACTAAAGAGCCTCTTGCTGAAGTTGAAAGAGGAGAGTGAAAAAGCTGGCTCAAGACTCAACATTCAAAAAAGTAATTCATGGTGTCTTATCCCAATGCTTCATGGCAAATAGATGGGGAAAAAATGGAAACGGTGAGAGAATTTATTTTCTTGGGCTCCAGAATCATTGCAGATGGTGACTGCAGCTATGAAATTAACAGGTGCTTATTCCTTGGAAGAGTAGACATGACAAACCTAGATAGCAGATGCGTAACTTTGCCAACAAGCATCCATATAGTCAAAGCTATTATTTTTCCAGTTGTCATGTACAGATGTGAGAAATGGACCATAAAGAAGGTTGACAACCAAAGAATTAATGCTTTGAAACTGTGATTCCGGATGGAGAAGACTCTTGAGAGTCCTTTGGACAGCACAGAGATCACACCAGTCAATCTTAAAAGAAATCTTCCCTGAATATTGTTAGGAAAGACTGATGTTGAAATTGAAGCTCCAATATTTTGGTCACCAAATATAAAGAGCCAATTCACTGGAAAAGACACTGATGCTGGAAAAAAATTGAAGGCCAGAGTAGTGGGCAACAGAGGGTGAGATGGTTGGATGGCATCACTGGTTCAATGTAAATGAGTTTGAACAAACTATAGGAGATAGTGAAGAACGGGGAAGCCTGCTGTGCTGCAGTTCATGGGATAGCAAAGAGTCAGATGGAACAGAACTCCTGAACAAAAACAACAATGCAGGGGAAATTTATGAACAATATTGGAGAGAAGCCAATTATTATTCAAAAGTGCAATTAAGTTGACTGGCTCTGCTGCAGGAAAAAATACAAAACATATATATCAGTTCAGTTAAGTTCAGTCACTCAATCATGTCCGACACTTTGTGACCCCATGAATCTCAGCATGCCAGGCCTCCCTGTCCATCACCAACTCCCGGAATTCACTCAGACTCACATCCATCGAGTCAGCGATGCCATCCAGCCATTTCATCCTCTGTCATTCCCTTCTCCTCCTGCCCCCAATCCCTCCCAGCATCAGAGTCTTTTCCAGTGAGTCAACTCTTCGCTTGAGGTGGCCAAAGTACTGGAGTTTCAGCTTCATCATCAGTCCCTCCAAAGAAATCCCAGGGCTGATCTCCTTCAGAATGGACTGGTTGGATCCCCTTGCAGCCTAAGGGACTCTCAAGAGTCTTCTTCAACACCACAGTTCAAAAACATCAATTCTTCAGCACTCAGCTTTCTGTACAGTCCAACTCT
Source organism: Madoqua kirkii (assembly GCA_006408675.1). Taxonomy (NCBI): domain Eukaryota; kingdom Metazoa; phylum Chordata; class Mammalia; order Artiodactyla; family Bovidae; genus Madoqua; species Madoqua kirkii. The sequence continues at coordinate 335 of SJYC01020573.1, read as the reverse complement.
CACATCCATACATGACCACTGGAAAAACCATAGCCTTGACTAGACGAACCTTTGTTGGCAAAGTAATGTCTCTGCTTTTTAATATGCTATCTAGGTTGGTCATAACTTTCCTTCCAAGGAGTAAGTGTCTTTTAATTTCATGGCTGCAATCACCATCTACAGTGATTTTGGAGCCCCCCAAAATAGAGTCTGACACTGTTTCCACTGTTTCCACATCTATTTGAATTGATAGGACCAGATGCCATGATCTTGGTTTTCTGAATGTTGAGCTTTAAGCCAACTTTTTCACTCTCCTCTTTCACTTGCATCAAGAGGCTTTTTAGTTCCTCTTCACT
>SJYC01020570.1:0-12626 GCA_006408675.1 Madoqua kirkii | reverse complement strand
TTTGGTGGCTCACCGGTAAAGAATCTACCTGCCAACCAGGAGATGTGGGTTCAATCCCTGGGTCAGGAAGATCCCCTGGAGAAGAAAATGGCAACCCATTCCAGTATTCTTGCCTGGCAAATCCCATGGCAGAGGCGCCTGGTGTGCAAAAGAGTTCTACAAGACTTAGTGACTGAAGCAACAACAACATACAGTTAAATAGGGTTACACGCGGAAGCATTTCAGATGCACAAAGTGGCTTCTGCACCTACCTGTGTGACTTTTGATAAAGTATTTAACTTCTCATGCCCACTGTTCTATTTGTAAAGTGTTGACCAATAATTGTTCCTACCTTACAGGGTATTATGATAATTATATGAGCGAACACATATAATACATTTAAAACTGTTCTTGGCAGAGGCTCAATAATATTGGTCATTATTGTTATTTCTTCATGTTATCAATTTTTAAATTTTTATTTGTGTATTGTCTTAATATATGCCTACCCAACAGTATTTGCTGGATTTAACCATTCTCAGATGTTAATAAAACTTAATATTACACTTTTTCCTCCCTTAAGATTTGATTTTTTTCAACTTGACAGAAAACAGCATGAGAAGTCCTTGAGCAAACCAAGAATAATGATAAGTCAATGACAGTCTAAAATGATATTTATGAAAAAATATTCAGAAAGTTAGGGAGTAAGTATAGTCAATTCAAATCTGTTGACCTTGGGGGATCCAGGTTATGTGCTAGGAAAATCACATATATTTAATTGAAATGTAGAAGTAAAACCTGACTCCTTCTGTCCATTGCCACATCTACCTACACACATGCACGCTTGCACACACACACACTACCTGTATTCTGCTGGCTGAGGAAAATGGGTGAAAACATGAATATTACCGTCTTCAAACACACACAAGTGTATATAAGGAAAACTGAAGTTTAAAAGTTATTATTTTAGGAATCTTTGAATAGAAACTTTTACTTTCAATTCTTATCTTATATAACAGGCTTATTAGCATCTTTAACTTTCTAACTAAGCTAATATACCATATAATATATGTTTTAGTCTGTGTTTTTTTTTTTACAAATAATATATGTTTTAGTTTGTTTATATTTTGGGGGTCTGTTTTAAATGAAATTGGAGCTGCTGCTGCTGCTGCTAAGTTGTTTCAGTCGTGTCTGACTTTGTGTGACCCCATAGACGGCAGCCCACCAGGCTCCCCCATCCCTGGGATTCTCCAGGCAAGAACACTGGAGTGGGCCGCCATTTCCTTCTCCAATGCATGAAAGTGAAAAGGGAAAGTGAAGTCACTGATTCGTGTCCGACTCCTAGTGACCCCATGGACTGCAGCCCACCAGGCTCCTCTGTCCATGGGATTTTCCAGGCAAGAGTCTTGGAGTGGGGTTCCATTGCCTTCTCCAAAATTGGAGCAAATATATTTAATTCTTCAGTTAATATGTGCATTATACTAGATGCCAAAAAGGTAAAATCCTTATTCTTCAGGTAGAGAAAAATTTTCCAGAAATCAGCAAATTGACTAAATGTTTTCTGGTTTTTCCATAACTTGTTTTTGTCTTTTGAAAATTTTTAATATTCACTTGCCTTGATCACTCTTCTTTTTTTTTTTATTTAGTATTGAAGTCACAGTTTCACCTATGCTTTGTGTATACATGAATGTAATGCTCTGACTTCAGAATCGCCTCTGAGATCACAAACAAGCGTGGTCCCTACTTCCTCCGTGGCTTACATTGTCTGTTCTTAGCACTGGAGCCATCAGAATGACACATCAAGCACGCAGGGATGACTCCACAGTGGAGTGCCACTTCCACTCACCAGCTGGTTGCTTTGTCACATCACGTGCTCTCAGAGCAGAGCCAAGAGGAATATAGTGCAGGGAAGACAGCTTCGTAGCTAAAGGGAAACTAAATGGAGTGGTCGTGTAAGGTCTTACCCGGGTAGGACACTCACGGTGCCAGTCAAACATGTGACAAGTCACCCCGATGGGCAGTGGTGGGAAGACATTAATGACTAAGTTCACCTTCATCCCAGTTTTGCCCTAACCCTTTTGTCCACTTGTATAATATCTGGTTTTGGAAAACACAGATCCTCTGTGTTGTATAGAAGGTCTCAGTATGCAAAAATCTCTTAGATACTGGTCTGCTATGCATTAAATGCCAAAAACGTAGTTGAGTGCTGAGCTATAAATGTCTGTGGTGCCTATGACTGAATGTATTTTTTCCTGCATGATCATCCATTGTGGTGTTTGTAAGTAGCAAAACAATGAGCCTGATTTGTTCTCCTTTGTAGAGCCAGGCCGAGGCCCACTACAAAGGAAGTAAACATGCCAAGAAGGTCAAAGCACTAGAGGCAACGAAAAATAAGCCCAAAATGGTTTCTTCCAAGGACAGCGCAAAGGCTAATCCCAGCTGCTCCATCACTCCCATCACAGGCAACAACTCTGACAAATCAGGTCAATGACACTTTTTGTTCTTTGCATTCTTTGTGTTCCTCCCGGTCCTCTGTCCCTACCCCGTTCTCTTCCCCTCCACTGTTGCATGTTACTCTCCATGATTTGTCTTTATAATATGAATATATTTCCTTCACAGGAAAGGTTATGTGTTTGCACAGAATCTAAGCATTTGATATGTTACCATTCCATGTTGTTAAATATATACCTTTAAGTATATATGTGTGTGTGCAAATATATATATATATAATATATGCATGAAAATAAGTGGAAGCTTCTTGGTCATATTGTATTTAGACAAAAATCAAGAAATAGGTCTAAAATACTGAGTTTATTATTCCCCTCTATTCATTTTATGTTTGGTTTTTACAGTGGACTTTTTCAGTCAAGAAATTCTTAAACTTGTTTATTAACAGACATTTTTTATATTTTCTTACCCCAGTAAAGGGGAGCTGAAGGGCAACAGAGTAGTTTTTTGAAAGAGTAACACTATTAAGTGAATCTAGAAATGTGTCCAATAATAAAAGATATTGATGTTTTAAGGTCTTTGTAGGCTTCCCCTCAGAGTTATAAATGAACTCAAAGATTTTAAAGGAACTCTTCACAGTTATGAGCTGACTAAAAGAATTTTATATAATTGGAAATGGGCTACTCATGGTAGGGTCTCTTAAGAAGAGTCTCTATTTCATAGTCCCAGTGAATCAGCAGTTTTTCTGAGTAGGTTCAAACTGAATAACTCGGGAAGAAGAGAAAAAAATTGGATTTCTAGTGGGTGTGCCATGAAATTGGGTGTTTAATAGGCTTTCACACGTTCACAGCCACCTGTCAGCACCTAGGATGGAGGAGTCTTGTTGCAGTGACTGCCTATGAAGGAAAATAGAGAATGGGCCTTTTCTCCTGTGTTTGACTCTCTCTTTAGGCACCTCTCTGTTGCTGGAAGCACACAGACATACACTGCTCTTCTGATTTTCTTCTGCTCTCCAGATCATTATAGAATTTCAGGACGAGACTTAAGAATGCTTTCCTGTGGTTTCCCAGGGGCTTCAGAGAAAAACAAATCCATTTGTAAGAGGAGGATTCAGAAAACCCTCATCGAACAGAGACTATGTAATAAGGGACTACTATTGCTGAGGTCCCATAGATGCTGGTGCCCAAAGCTCTGAAGCCTGGAATGAATGAGCTGATTCAAACTTGGTGATAAAAGACTTTTGTTCTCTGTGTGATAGGATCACTAAATCATGATACCTGATGAACAGATAATAAATACTAAATTATTACATCACACTTCTCCCTTTCTAAGGAACAAAACCTTTTTTTGCATATTAGCAAATCTTTAACCCAGACTTATCAGTTATTAGAGTCAAATATTATCTCCAGTTTACAAAACAGCAAGCCACGGTGAGGTCCACATTGTATCTGCTATTTGCCCAGCGTTACCCAGTGTTTGGAAGACCAGGATCCATCATCTCTGACTTCCTGCCTGATTTCATTTTCTACAGGATATTGTTGCCTCTATGAAATAATATTCTGAGAAAGGTTTTCTTACCTGAATTGTGCTATTTATCCACAGTAGTCCTTATAAGAAAACTGATAAAAACAGTGGAGGTTATTGTCACTCCATTCCTTCAGCTTACTTAAGACTTAACAACTAATCATGTTTGCCTAGCAGGTAATAGGAACACGCCACGATCAAGCACAGCAGTAGTATAAACAAGGAAAGAGAACTGAAATCTAGAAGAACCCTAGGAGATGACAGTGGGGAGAGAAAAACACCTTAAGCCCAGAGTCTCTTCTCCAGTAGTTATGTGGTGGGTTTTAATCCTACATCCTCTGCTTCTTCTGCCTCTCCCCTATGTACCCCCCAAAATACCTGTGGTCCAACAGTATTGACCTCACTCACCATGTCATTGCCCAGACTTGGATTAAAAATCATGGAAGCTATTTGTATTTGAGGGTTACCTCACTTTTCCATGTTTTTCGTACTCAAAATCTTCATAAATTATTAGGCAAGTCATTGGTTAGGTCATTCAAATTACTTTTTTGTTTCTCCATGTTTTAAATATTAATACTAGTGAAACATTTAATTTATCCTATTATATCTATAAAAGCAATACCAAAGCTGTTGAAAAAAGGCACTATTTAAAAATAAAGTGGGTTATATTTGCTAAATAGATATATGGTTGTTGTTTTTTTTTTTTTTCATCTTCCAACTAAATGTTGGCTTCTAAGCAAGAATTTACACATGTGTCTTGTACAATTTTCAAGTTAGAAAACTAGAAAGTTTGCCCAGATGGGAAATCTAGTCTAAATAATGTAATACAAAACCTATTGTTGACTGCCTATTTCTAAATCCTTAAAAAGTCCCCTTGGTCATAACATTATCATGAGACAGTCATGACATTTTGGTAACTGCTTTTGATTTTGTTTAAAACCCCACTTTAGGATAATAGGAGACACAGGGACCACACCTTCATAAACAGTCTAGGTGGGTCACAGAGGGAAGGGGGGAGGGAATAGGAAGGAGTGTGGTACTTAATTAACTGAAGTGTTTTATTTCAGACAACTCTGCCTGTAAGGAGTCAGCCAAAAAGTAGAGTAACAGTCACGGTGAGAAGTTGTGCTTGACTGATAATTCTTACAAGACTGAAATTCACTAGCATTGATTTTTTTCTTTTGAATGAAGAGTTCCTATCAAGTGAGTTTAAGCAGTGTCTATGTGATTCTGAGATATCTGAGTAAAAAGGGAATATGCTAGTAGCATGATGTCTCAGCCACCAGATTTCAAAATCCAGGCATTCAAAGCAGCCAAAGGATTTAGTAATTCAACTTCCTTTCTCACATTTTAACGTCAGTAACTTAGCACTAGAGTATTGTTCAATGAGGGAAAATCCTAAGGAAGAGGAAATAGCCAACTTTTAAGAGAGGGAGGTTCTGGGAGTACAGCATCTGGGGATTCACTGAAAATCAGTCAAGAAAAAAATATCATCTCAAAGAATCTGACAAGAAGTATGGGACTGACAGATGATCTCACTTTACTCCCTGAGAACACAGATTATTTATTCTAAGAAGTGACCTAACAATCTTCTAAGAGCTAGAAAAGCCTTATTACCTGCTATTGTAGCAATGGGGCAACATTTTTTATGATGCATTTGGAGACATAATTTAATCATGTTGTGTCTGGATCTGAGATTTGTTATAATGAAACTATCAGATAAAAAAAAGTTCAGGGTATTATTGGAAGCTTTCTCTTTTTTTTTTTTCTTTCAAATCTGTAAAGAAAATGAGTTTAAACTACAATAACAGGAATTTCACCTACTATAAGAAGCTCTGACCACATGATTGCAAAACTAAATATGTTTTATTTCAGGCAAGGATAGCTGTCCTATTCACTCTTTAGAAGTCAGAATAGAATTAAACATAAAATCCAAAGAAATAGCTTTTTAGTCTTCTAGGATCTATTCCCACTTTTCATGATGTATCAGTGCGAGTTCAAAACTTTGTAGGAGGGAGGATAAATGTGCTTTGGGAAAATTGGGGTCAAGACACAGCCAGCATTAGGCAGCTTCAGGAAGATGGCTAGAACATATTGGCCAGACACTCTACCCAAATTTCTCCCTAGAGTTCAAGTGTCATAATGCCATATGACAGTACACTTCCCTGTGATAATATGCCCCATACATCAAGTTGAATGCTCTTTGTAACAGCATTTAACCACTCATAGCAGACTCAAAAAAACAGAGCCTTTGGAAAACCTTTTTACGTGAAAATAATGAAATATTTTGATAATCAACCTAGAGATAAAATATTGTGACAATTCAACCTAATGGTCCATATGTCTAGTCTTTAGCACAAGATTTTTTTTAATTAATTAGGTATCAAGATGGGGAAAATACACGTCTAGCTCAAAGTGTATAAAGCTATTTAAAACTAAACAGCTTTTAATCAATTGCTGTCTAAAACGATGAAAGCAGATGGAATGATTCAAAATGCTATAAATATATTTATAAATGCAATTAAGAGCAAAAGATGATGAAACCAACATGTTCTGCTTAAAATGTAACAATAGGAATACCTTGGGTTTGTTCTGTTTATAAAATCCAGTCGTGTAACTATTTTCGTATGACCCCCTCAACAACCCGGTGACTGTCAAGCTGAGACTAGTATCCCTCTTTCATACATGCACACAATAAACTCTATATCCATTTATTCACTCAGCAAGTATTCATTATCTATGCCAAGTTCAGCTCAGTTCAGTTCAGTTGCTCAGTCGTGTCCAACTCTTTGCGACCCCATGAATCACAGCACGCCAGGCCTCCCTGTCCATCACCAACTCCTGGAGTTCACTGAGACTCGCATCCATCGAGTCAGTGATGCCATCCAGCCATCTCATCCTCTGTCGTCCCCTTCTCCTCCTGCCCCCAATCCCTCCCAGCTAAGTAGTGTAGTGCATCTATAACATTTGCCATTTCTAGGGTACAACAATGAACAGAAAGACACTTTCTTGCTCCCAAGGGCTTCCAAAGTAGTGGGGTTTTGTTCGTTTTACTGTATTGTCTCTTAGGGCTACAAAGAAAAATAACATACAGTAGCCATCTTCAAGCTGCTCCCAAAAATATGGCAACATTGAAGGACCTGGGTCTTAGAAAAATGAAATGGCTTTGTGAGCTGGCACCACTCATATCCCAGTAGAGTCAGAGTAGGAACTTGGGGCTTCTTGTCCCATGCAGATTCTACTGTTCCCATTACTTCTAAACTTTCCTGACTTGGAAAAATTAATACAAGTGTCCCAGTGTGCAAAGTCAGAAACCACTAACCCACTTTTTTAAGGACTATTGAGTAGGACTATGTATTACTTTTAAAATGTTTGCTGTCTCTTGGTATTTTTCAGTAGGAGAGGTGGCAGTGAAAGGGCCATTACGGCTTTGTTTAATCCTTCGTTTCTGTGCAATATGTTGTCTGTTTCATTTAACTGCAAGAGACCAAAGCTTTAGGAGTTAGAGATTTTTTCAAGGACAAGTTTGAATGAAAACACTCACTTTAGGTACATGGCAAGTGTTCTCAAAGCTCCTGCTTGACAGATGTTGACTTTATGTAACCGGAGGCAGACGCACTCCTTGAGATAGAGGTCAGCAGAGGGCAAGAGCATCACCAGTATGGCAGAGCCTTGGCTGCCTCCTCAGGGGTCCAGTGGATTTTCCTGAACATTGTCCACAATTACAGTAGCATTTGGATCACCCCTCTAAACGATTTCCACTGGGCACAGAAACACTGTTTTGTTTATCCCTTATGTGTATATGTGTGTGCAAGTCACTTCAATCCTGTCTGACTCTTTGCAATCCTATGGACTATAGCCCACCAGCCTCCTCTGTCCATGGGATTCTCCAGGCAAGAATACTGGAGTGGGATGCCATGCCCTCCTCCAGGGGATCTTCCCGGCTCAGGGACTGAACCCACGTCTCTTGCGTCTCCTGCATTGGCAGGCAGATTCCTTACCACCTGGGAAGCCCTGTTTTATCCTATACCCATGACCATAACATGGAGATAGAAATGAAAGCACCAGAAAATACCTAAGAAGGAAGGAAAGAAGTGAGGACATCTCAAAGCCTGTTTTAGCTTTCAGCATAATGTGCTTTTGCATGGTGGGAGTTCCTCAGGTGTGAACCCAGAGCAGTTATCAACTAGTACATCAGTACGATTTGCCTGGAAAGGCTATAGTTCAGCTTTTTATGGTCATCCCATTACCTTATGAAACTGCATTTTTCAATTTTGTCGAAGAGTTTTTCTGCCAAAGATACAAATGGAGACCCTCGCCTCGTCGTTTTTATGGGTTCCCCTGTGTGTTTCACAGTTTTTATGTGTTGTTACAAATGGGGCTAAGTTTCCCATCTGACAGCTTCTCATTTCCACAGACTGCTGCAGGACTCCATTGATTAGCCAGCAAGGTCTTTGTAAATGCCTCTTTCCCCCATTTCTGTTTCTCGCACCAAGACCTTGTGCTGTTGAGTAGAAGAAAATGATAGTTTTCTGCTTTGGCAGCATCTGTCATTTTTAGACAAGCGCCATCATAAATTTGGCATGCATCTACCCAAATTTAGGAGGCCAAGATTTAGTAGCCCTCATAAAATAATAGATTAACTATATTATGACAAACATCTTAAGGCTGAAATTCTGGGATACAATCATGTAGAACATAAATTGAGTCCCATCTGTCTGAAGAGAACAGACCATTATACTAAAGCTCATATTTCCATGAAATGTACATATATCATTAAGACTTTCAAAGTCAATTTAAAAAATGAAACTGCCTCCATCTTTGTCTGTGCACCTTGAATTTGACAGCACCATCCTGCCAGGCAAGGCTGATGACTCTTGTGTAGTCAAGTATTTGTCATCCTCTAGAAACTAACTTCTGAAACTTCTGAGCATTTTATACTGCTTTGAAGTAATACCGAGCACTTATTGTCAGGCTCTCCACTTCTAAAAGTTATTTCCTAGTGTTGCTCTAAGAAAATGAACCAAAAGTTAAGAGCAACGTATGATTTACTGAGGATCTGTTAACTTATGACTTACTGGGGATATGTTATAAACCATTATTTTAAGGCTTATATCATTATTAAAAATTTTTCTCATCTTCAAACATATTTATTTTAACTGGCATTCATCTCTTTTTGATTACATTTATTTACAACTTTTCTGCATCAAATAGATATTGAAATATAAAAAGACTTTGTATGTACACTAAATTTTATAAATGTACAAACATAAATTCCCTTGAGATTTTAACAAAGATTATTACACTTTTATGACATTCAATTTATTTGCTTCAGGAAGAATTCTCTTACACTGACATAGTTTCCTAAAATGAGTCACTCATGAAATAGAACTACTATAGATTCTGTTTGCAGAGCACTGGTTCTAGGTACGTTGTGGGATTCTGGGCAGTTCTGATGATGCTTATAGCCTAGAGCCACACAAATTTAAGTCTATAATTAGAGTTAAAAGTTTAGTGTTTTTCATAAAAACATTTCTAAAGTATTTTCCTTTTCCCTGACATCTCTGTCTGAGAATCAGGTTCACTGTGGTGGACACTGCCATAGTATTATGCAGTAAGGGTTTGGTGCTCTCGTCTCTATAGACCAGCATAACAATAAAACCTTCTACGGTGAAGAAAGTGATCTGTAATCTGGGCTATCCAACATGAGTGCCATGAACTATTCAGCTCTTGAAATGTGGTTTGTGCTCCTGGGGAGCTGCATATTTAATGTTATTTAAGTAGCCACATATGGCTACCATATTGCACAGCACATCTATAGACTGTGGTACTCTTTGCTCTTTTGATTAGCTATGATTCTAGAGAAGGCATTCCCTTCTCTGAGACTTTCTTTTCTCATTGGTAAAGTGGGAGTAATGCCCTCCCTACAAAACAGTAGTGTTGTTTGGATCAAATGAAATGATTGCAAAAGGACTTCGCGAAGTGTAAAGCATAATTAAAACAACTATTATTGATGTTCTTATGGTTTTGGAGAGGTTGTTTGCTTTTGGTCCTCCTGTGGAGTCTTATTTCAGCTACTTTCAATGCCAGGTGACAACTGCCCCTTGTGGTAGTTAGCTATCATTATCTTTTATCATGCTGCACCTAATATAATATATTCTAGAAACCAGATGAAACAGACCCAAGCTTATTCGACTTACTGCAAAAAATAACTTTAACAGCAGTACAACTGATAATTAATGTATATCATTATATGCCTGGTTCAATTCAGTTCAGCCACTCAGTCATGTCTGACTCTTTGCAACCTCATGGACTACAGAACACCAGGCTTCTCTGTCCATCACCAACTCCCAGAGCCTGCTAAACTCATGTCCATTGAGTCAGTGATGCCATCCAACCATCTCATCCTCTGTCATCCCCTTATCCTGCTCTCAGTCTTTCCCAGCATCAGGGTCTTTTCCAATGAGTTAGTTCTTCACATCAGGGGACCAAAGTATTGGACTTTCAGCTTTAGCATCAGTCCTTCCAATGAATATTCAGGACTAACTTCCTTTAGGATTGACTGGTTGGATTTCCTTGCTGTCCAAGGGACTCTCAAGAGTTTTCAACACCACAGTTCAAAAGCATCAGTTCTTCGGTGCTCAGCTTTCTTTGTAGTCTAATTCTCATGTCCATATATGACTACTGGAAAAACTATAGCTTTGACTAGATGAGCCTTGGTCAGCAAAGTAGTGTCTCTGCTTTTTAATATGCTGTCTAGGTTGGTCATAGCTTTTCTTCCAAGGAGCAAGCATTTTTTTAATTTCATGGCTGCAGTCACCATCTGCAGTAATTTTGGAACCAAAAAAAATTTGGTTTCCTCACTGTTTCCATTGCTTCCCCATCTATTTGCCATAAAGTGATGGGACCAGATGCCATGATCTCAGTTTTCTGAATGTTGAGTTTTAAGCCAACTTTTTCATCTCTTTAAGAATTTTCCACAGTTTGTTGTAATCTGTACAAAGTACCAATGTCTAAACATTTTATATAGATTATCTTATTTAATTATAAAAATCCTTTGAAGGATACTAGAACATGAGACCCAGAGAGGGGGAATAATGGCTCAGAGTCATTCAGATGAAAAAGTAGTTTCAAGGTCTCACCCAGGTGATCCCTCAAATTCGCTACCATGATACACTGCCTTTACATGTAGGTTCATGAACTTTACTATGCATGCTTTTTGAAGACTATTTGAGATTCTTTTTCACTGGGTCTGACATCTCAGAAATGTGTGTTGTTTCTTTCCCCATTCTATTTTACAACTGTTTTTTAAAAATCAATTTTTGAGTAGGTTTGGATAAAGATGTAGTAACCAAGATATGATTCTTGAGTACCTTTACCTTCCTAGCATGTAGTAGAAAGAGCATAAGCTTGTTTATTTCCACCTCTCACTGAATGTTTAACTCTGACTAAGTAATGTTCGTTGACCTTCTCTTTCCCCATCTATAAAATGGAGGAGCTGATATCTACTTCCCACGATTGTTGTCAGGAATAATGAGTCAATAAATGTGCCTGGCTCACTGAAAACACTGTCTTTTTGAGTTTATGACCATTTCATGCCATGCAACAGTGACCTACACTTACATCCCTTTATGTGCTTTTTTAATTGTTGTTATTGTTTAGTCTGACTCTTTCACAACCCCATGTACTGTAGCCCACCAGGCTCCTCTGTCCTTGGGATTTCCCAAGCAAGAATACTGGAGTGGGTTGCCATTTCCTTCTCCAGGGTATCTTCCCAACCCAAGGATCAAACCCAAGTCTCACTGCAGGCAGATTCTTTACCACTAAGCCATAGCGAAGCACTTGATTTATTAGCTCAGTTCAATTATTTGTGTTTTTGTCTTCATTCCAAGACATTAGGATCTGATGAACATGAACTCTCCCAGTGGGACATTTAAAGATGTGGAAGGACTCTTCTTGCTCTTCTGTGCATATTTGAGTAATGCAGGAAACGTCTTTCCACCTGTCTCCCACTGGTTAACGTATCATCCATTATGTCCCCTGCAGATGGTGGTATTGCATCCTGCACACAGCAGTCACGCAGGCAGCATATATTAGACTACTATCATTAAGAAGAATTTAATAGGGTAAGCTCTGGTACCCCTCCCCCAGAATATGAACAGAGCAACAAGACACTGGTTAGCTCTTTTTCTTCATATTCAATAAGACGGACACCCCACCTGCTAAGTCAACAATCTGTTCTATGTGTAGCTAGGGTATTAAAACAAGGGACAACCCAAAACAACTTCATGTACTGAGGGAGAAAATTGAGTACTACTCATGAAGAAGCAGCCCAGGCTGAAGCCCGGGTTGGCTACTGAGATGAAAGGAGTAGGAGGGAACGTATAATTAGAAGGAGAAACACAGCCCTGCCTGACAAGTCCCTGCTGGCATGTATGTCTGTAAATAAGGAAAAATTTGTCAGCCCATACATTTTATTTCTAACATCTTGCAAAAATTTCTTAGTATTTTATTTTTTGTTTCTTGTATGCTATTAATATATTAATTCTTAGCCTCTAGAAAGCATGTTCTTTTTCTTTTCAATATGAAATTACATAATTCTTATCATAATAGAGATTATTTTATTCCTTGCTTTCAAATATTTGAACTTCACATAGAGTCTTGAATGAAGTTTGCCC
>SJYC01020569.1:0-30151 GCA_006408675.1 Madoqua kirkii | reverse complement strand
TAAATTGAGAAAATCCTTTTGGAAAGCAATGTCATAGAATAAATCAAGAACCATAAAAATGTTAATTCTCATAGATGAATTAACTCCTCTTCCTGTAATTTATACCAAGGAAATAATCCTAAATACAAAGCAAGAAAAATAAAATGATATACATGAAGACATCCATCACAGCATTAGTAAAAACTGAAAACAAGATCAGCTAGGGAAATTATTTTTAAAAGGTACTTATACCCCATAGAATAGTATGCCACTTTAAAGTAAATAAAAGTAACAGCATGAAACAAGAGTACAATACATTAAATCAAAAAGTTACAAAATATATTAAAGCATAAGTTAGAGAATGGTTTTTTGGTGCATGTATTTACACATATTTATTGAGCTCCCATAGGTACCCAGCCTGACAATACACACTGGATACATGAGAGTGAGCCAGGCCAGTGTGGGCTTTGCCCTCATTAGAGCATATCAGCTGCAAGGGTACTACTGAACAGATAATGACAAGGCTGACAGAAAGAGAGGGATGCCGACCTAGTCCGGGAACGAAGGAAGAGCTTAAGCAGGAGACTGAAGCTGTCGGGGTGGAGGGAAGAGGGTTCTCAGAAAAAGGACCAGTGCTGCATACAGTGGAAGATGTGAAAGACTGCCCTATTTAAACATCTGAGACAATGAATGAACACTTGGGGACAAGAGGAGGAATTCAGGATGTTGGTGAGAAAGTAGTTGAAATGATGGCGAGGGGCAGAAATAAAGGTAGCATGGGCACAATGAGGTGATGGGCCTAAACACAGTGGCCCTTTTTCTAATTTTTTAATCTTTTATTCTGTTATTTGGCTGCTTTCAGGCTTAGTTGCGGCATGCGGGATCTTTAGTTGGAGTATGGAAACTCTTCGTGTGGCGTGTGGGATCTAGTTCCCTTATCAGGGACTGAACCCGGGCTCCCTGCACCGGGAGGGCAGAGTCTTAGCCGCTGTCTTCCTGTGACTGGCTAGTGAATGGTGTGACTGTTCTCTGAATGGTGTTTTCAAACCCATAAAATGAAATTTATAGTTTTACAAAGGAAACCAATTGTATTAAAATACCATTGTCAATCTTTGTTATGATACAGTAGTATACCAATAATGCATTAAACAAGATCTAACAGCTGATTATCTGCCATAATTTTGAAGTGTTGCTAAACAGTATTTAACCTTTCTATTACAACTGTGATATCTCATTTAAAAATATCTGATGTGTATGGGTGACAAAGGCAAATGTATTACCCAGACTGCTGTAGTTTGTTGCCTTCATTTATAATTGAAGGATATGGTGAATTTCAGTTAGAGATAAATGAAAATACATCTTTTTTTCATCCAAGTTCATGGATCCTGAAAACTCATGGACCCCTTGGAAGTCCACAGACCCCAGGTTAAAAACTCCTGTTTAATGTTTAAGAGGATTGTGTGTTTGTTGTTGTTGTTGTTGTTTTTCTCTCTATTCTCTACATACCATATTACTTGCAAAAGAACTTCTAATGAGTTGATGGAGCATCCGTGGTGGCTCAGTAGTAAAGAATCTGCCTGCAGTGCAGGAGACGTGGGTTTAAGATGCTGGTTCAAACCCTGGATGGGGAAGATCCCCTGGAGAAGGAAATGGCAACCCAATCCACTATTCTTGCTTGGAAAATCCCATGGACAGAGGAGCCTGGTGGACTACAGTCCATGGGGTCGGCAAGAGTAGGATGCAATTTAGAGCTAAACCACCACCACAACCAATGACTTAACGAGGTTTATATACCTTGGGGCACAGGTGGGCAGGAAAGAAACTCTTAGCCATTTGTTTTGTATTATAGTTGGGAAGCTCACAGTCTGCAATACAATGTCATATCTCTTTCTTGCTCAATTTCATCACGGTCACAGTCATAAGCCCCATGCTGCAGTCCCTCTAAGCATGATGAGACACCCTAGACAAACCCCTTTAGAGATCAGGCTTCCTAACTCAATCTCACCTTTCTAAAGGAGACTTTTTCTGGTCGACAGACTTTTTCCTGCAACCTGTATGTCTTAAATATAAAGCTGGTTTTGACAACTTTGCAATAAAGCAGCAGATTGAATTTAGGTACAACTGCTAGATTTGAAATGGAGACGTATGATTGCCTTTTAGCAACATGTTTTTGAGGAGTTGGTAGTTTTCTTACGCCTGGGTAGTCCAGCCCCTGAAAGTCTACACAGTCTCCTTAGGGCAGGCAGTACCCAACTAAGTCCATGCAGAGTAAAACCTGTATCTGTCTCCTTGGAACAGCCTACGGCACTAAACTTGTTGGCTGACAGTGTTTTACACATTCTATATTAGGTAAAGATATACATTTTAGGTGAGGACGCAGTTTCCTCAGTACCTCTCAGGCTGACCTTTCCATCATCAGTATGCTCCTCACCCTGCCTGGAGCCGCAAAGCCAAGCCTAAAGTCTGCATCTAGAAAGGAAGAAGGTGGGAGGAAGAGAATTCAAATGTCCCCCTTGTACCTTGTGAATGTTTCCTCTGTGAAGGGCCATTAGTTTAGAAGAAAAAGAACCTGTTCCTCATTCCACCTAGAAAATTAGTTTTTAATCTTATTCCTGGCTTTTGAATCGCTACTGGACTTACTCCCCGAGGGATTTGATTTGAGTGACATGAGTTACTTATTCTGTTTTCCATAATAAAGCTGCCTCAGAAATAACTGTGTCACATCTCTTGGTGACAAATCAGAAAAGGGGCAATTTTTCAACCTGAAGAAGTCGAAATATGATTTCTCTATTGTATAAGTCAAATGACTGGAAAACTATACAAAACAGGAGAAAGCTGTTCATTAGATTCAAGGTCTAGCAAATAAGCCCTCTATTGTGCTCACTTAGAAGTGACAAGTTCACTCCATCAGTGCCAGCCCACTGATACAGAGTGTAAGCTGCCAGCTTCCAACATGGAGAGATTTGGAGATGCCACTGTTTTATCTGAGTGCGATATGGGCAGCTTCTACTCTCCAGTAAAGGGGCACAAGGGACATGGAGCAGGTGTCATATGGTCCTCAGACAAGGAGGGCAGTGACAATCATGTCATTGGGTCACAAAATCACTGAGGGGGGTGTAGCCCATTGGCAAGAACCTGATTGACACAGGCTTTCAAATGGAAAGGGCAGGGATGTCCTCAGCCACTATTGAGCCTGGCAGAAAATTACAGCACAGGACCTGTTCTGAACTTATAAAATTAGCCACCTGACTGATGGGTCCTAAGTTACTTATATACACTTTTTTGTTTTTTAATTGTAAGTGCATGCGTAAGTGCATGCATAAGTGCATTCCAATTCAGTAGAGTCACTTTTATTTATAGATAATTTCCCGTGCTTCCAGGATTAGTCTAAAGGCCAAGATATGAAAATTAGATATCAACATAGTTAATTAGGAATTAGCAAGCTTCACAGTGATAAACCATGCTTGAAGAGACAGGATTTCTTGAATTTAGCTAGAGCCATGGTAACAGGGCATTAGATGGAAAGGGCCTGCAAGCATCATATTGACCCAATGTATAATATTTTAGTGCTATGAGAATTTCATAAACTAGCTTTCATTTCCATGTCAGTACTTAGCTTTTTGGTGTTTTTGAGCTTGTCATGCAAGTCTTTTCTTCACTTTACATATCATAAGCCGTATGGAGAATTCTATATGGCTTATTCTTTCCACTTTCAAAGTGGTCCAATAATTCACCCTCAAGTGGGGCATTGAGACCAGCATTTTCCAATGAGAAGTCTTGTGACTGTCAAAGCAGGTGAGCTAACTAGCAGGTGTCGTGAAATAAGTCGGACAAGACTATACTACAAGGGTAACCCTTGTGGACATTTGGAATTACATCAAGTCCAAACGAGGCTCCTAGGTCGAGGAGACCTAAATGGGCAACTATAGGACTTAGAGTATACTGGGTCAGTCTCAGGCCACCTACTAATGATTATGTGTCTTAGGGATTTGGGTTGGTCATGAGTGGTTTCATCACTAGGATACAAAACCTGCATCTGATATCTAAAAGGGTGAGGAAAGTTAAATAATACCACAAGACATAGTACTTGGAATTTCTTAAAGAGCATTGTTGTGTAAGTTTATCAATCATGTAACTGTTGATAACTCAGATGAGTATCAGTTCATTTCAGTCACTCAGTCGTGTCGACTCTTTGCAACCCCATGAACTGCAGCACGCCAGGCCTCCCTGTCCATCACCAACTCCTGGAGTCCACCCAAACTCATGTCCATCAAGTCAGTGATGCCATTTCATCCTTTGTCATCCTCCTCTTCTCCTGCCTTCAATCTTTCCCAGCATCAGGGTCTTTTCAAATGGGTCAGCTCTTTGCATCAGGTGGCCAAAGTACTGGAGTTTCAGCTTCAACATCAGTCCTTCCAATGAACACCCAGGACTGATCTCCTTCAGAATGGACTGGTTGGATCTCCTTGCAGTCCAAGGGACTCTCAAGAGTCTTCTCCAACACCACAGTTCAAAAGCATCAGTTCTCTAAAGAACTGATCAGCTTTCTTCACAGTCCAACTCTCACATCCATACATGACCACTGGAAAAACCATAACCTTGACTTGACAGACCTTTGTTGGCAAAGTAATATCTCTGCTTTTGAATGTGCTATCTAGGTTGGTCATAAATTTCCTTCCAAGGAGTAAGCGTCTTTTAACTTCATGGATGCAATCACCATCTGCAGTGATTTTGGAGCCCCCCAAAGTAAAGTATGACACTGTTTCCACTGTTTCCCCATCTATTTGCCATGAAGTGATGGGACCAGATGCCATGTTTAGTTTTCTGAATGTTGAGCTTTAAGCCAACTTTTTCACTCTCCTCTTTCACCTCTTTCACCAAGAGGCTTTTTAGTTCCTTTATTGAGTTAGACTCAGATGAGTATAGTATGATGTAATTTGTTACTGACTGCTTATGGTTACTGATTGGTCAGGTGGGTTGTTGGGCTACAAACCTCTGATGAGTTTCCAAACACAAAGAGCCCATGAGAAATATTCCTGAGACCCAGACACCAGTTAAGCTGCAAAGAAGTCTGGCTATATTTATGTGATATTTGTGTTTTCACATGTACTTTAAATTTTCTGGCAAAGGTACATGCTTATTATTTATATGTAAGTTTGTGTAGGATTCCTAAAGATATGTATGCATTGATATTTGATATGCATATATAAACATATATATAAAACTTTGGAAATAATTATTCAAGTACTTAACATAATCAATGGCTAAAATGTATTTATCTATTCTATCTATATTCATTTCACTAGTTATGATTTGGCTGTTAACAGTGGATTTTTCTAGTATCTTACTTGTGAGGCTAGAAAACATTGCGATGAGTTAAATATTCCTTACTTCAACAAACTTATTGTCCACCTATGGTTTTCTGAATATTGGACACAAAAATGAATTAAAACATTGTTCTAGAGCATAAGAATATCTCTTTCCCGGTAATAAATTTAAGTGTGAAACATTGTAGTTAGTGTAAGATCAAAATATAATTCTATAAAGAGGATTATGAGAACATAGAGCAGGGGTTGAGAGGGACAGACTTGGAGAATAGACTGGAAGTAACAATATCTCTAAAGAAGTTTTATGATGATCCAAGGAGGATAAATGGGGGCCTGAAATGAGACAGGGGCAGATGGTAGATGCTGAATAAATGTCTATGGGATGAAAAGGTGAATAAGGCTACAGAAGAGGTATTTAGGAGGTAGTATCAATAAATTTTGGTCATCCGTTAAATGTAGAGGATAAAAGAGGAAAGAATTCGGGAGTCTTTGCTGACAATTCTAGTACAAATGGAAGGTCATCAATTGACATGGGCACTTCTTAGACGGGTCCCTATGTGGAGCATCTCATTCATTCAGTATCTGGCATGTTGAGTTGGAAATACCCAGAAATATATGTCCACAGACTATTAGGGAAAGGAGGGGATGGTTTATGAACCTGTAGAACTTTCACATGTGATTTTAGGAATCTCTGTCAGTGTGGTAGAGGAAGTCATTGGAGTGAATTAGATCACATAATGCATAAAGAGGACAATAAATGACCTTGAGGAATGCCAACACTCAGAGGCAGGCAGAAGAATGGGAACTGAGGAACAAGTCCCGGAATGAGCTTCTATTGAGGCTGAAGGAGAACCAGGCAAGGGCAGGGTAGTGAACATCAAGTGGGTAGAGCATTTCAGGAAGGAACTTGTATGCCCAGTGCAAGAGAATCCTAAAGAGAGACCATGGGCTTTTGCAGGTAGGTAAGGATGGACAGGGAGAGAGGAACAGGAAAGCCACTGCTCAGGACCACTGCAAGTTCAGTGCCAAAAAAATATATAAATGGAAAGCTCCATGAGTGAACCAAGCCAGAGGCTTTGGAACATGAAAATGTTAGCATTTTGTAAACAGAAAGAACCTAATAGAAACAAAATAGAGCTATAGCAAAGAGAGAAGAGATTGAAAAGATAGATAGTCCAGGTGGAAGCATTTACCTTTCCTCAGAGATGCAAACAAAATAGGTGCAGAGGGAAGAAACTGTAACATCAGTGGGAAATTCATCCCGCTGGGCCATTTTTCTCAGGAATGGAAGGCCAGACATTTGCTCATGAGAGATCTGCAGTTTTAATAGAGGACTTAAGAAAAAGGGTAAACCTGCCTTGGGCAAGTTGACTGCTTGTGTATATTTCCTTTATAGAATCACTTGTTTTCCCATTTATCTGATTTATTGACATGTTCTCCAGGTATATAACTTTTCTATTATATATATTTCTAATTAAGCAAATCTAATCTGTAAGTTTACAGATTTAAAAATGTGTGTGTTGTTATTCCATTACCAAAAGAGCTCTACTTTCCAAAAAATAGTCTTTTAAATAGTGTATTCAAATTATTAGATTTTCCAAGATCTTTTTGCACATCACCTTCTAAGAAAACATCTAATAAAGAAAGAAAGGCAAACTGTTATATCCAAACATTATCTGCAGTGTAGGTCTTCTCCTCCTGCTCTTTTAACAGCTGCAGTCCTGTTAGACTACAAATGAATCCTCATTTCTTTGTGCATCTACCGATACAGTGATGATGCTCCAGCATCTGTACATCTCTAATTACATTTTGTTTTGCAAAGAACTCCAAGGTACCAAATTGGCTTCTTCATCTTGCGTTCATATGCTGCTGCTTCCTCCGCTCCCTCACCCATCCATTAACTGTCTTAATGGAATTCTATCTTAAACTTTAAAACGCGTCATCAGTTGGTAGTTTCTATCATTTGTACTGAGTCAGAGCATAGGTACGATGTGGACAAGTGAGGCAGAGGCTTAAGAAGTCCTCTGCAGCACACGAGTTGACATACATACAGGTTCGCCATGTTTCTTTGTCTGGTGCAGAGTCCCTTGGGCTTTTCAGTTTCATTCCTCACAAGACCACATGAAGAAAGTAGGTCCTCTGACTGACACCCATTCATTTCTCATCACTGAGAAATGGATAAAATGAAAAGAATGCTTTCAGAATTCTGTTTCAAAGTGAACTAATTTGCTTTCATGAGTGTTAAGCTATAATCTGGGCATTTCTTTTGTTTTTGTGAAATAAAAATGAGATGTTGGACAATGCACTTGTGAAAACAGGAAAGAGTATGACCAGCCATCCTTACGCTGCATGCTTCTGGTGCCTAATCTTTCTTGTGCAGTATCAAGTGTAAAAAGGGAAATAATTGTAAAAACTGACAAGCAGTATCCTTCAGTGACCTCAGAAAGCACAAAGTACGATTCTATTGAAACTGTAGTCTTGTTTCCTGAGCACCTTTCTGAATTTGGAACTCCTTTGCTATTCTGGAAGCTTGGCTTGGAAAGACACTGGCAGGTGTGAATGAGCAAGGCTCATAGTTTTTCAAAAGCTCTCTGACAAATGGTAAATGACTGCACAATAAACAGAGGACCTGTTGCATTTTCACTGAAAGCAAAATTCATATATTAAAATTCTGTCCAAAATTTAAACCTTTTGAAGCCATAATAATAAAAATAATATGTAACTGAATGAATACTATTGCTCCTAAAAATTCATTTCTTTGGGGCTTGGGGTGTGAGCTGACATTGTCCACTTGTGGTGATTTACTTCTAAAGACTGGTTCACATTTTTTTCGGTACTCAACACAGGACACAGATTTAGATATCCACAGCCCTTAAATGTGAAACAGAGCATAACCTTGATCTCATTAACTGTGAATCATTTGAGCATAGGCCCCAAAACTATTAACTTTTCATTGTGTCTTCCACCTGAAGTCCTTGCCTTACCTTAACAATCTTATTGTTTCTTAGAGCCCAAGGAGAAAATGATGCTATTTTGCACCTGTTCAGATTAAGGCACTTAAGTCACTTGCTTTAGATTTATTCATCAGTAAACAGAACTAAAAATACCCAAGTTTTCCTGGCTGAGAGACCAGGAAGTTTGGTCACCCTCCTAAATACCATTATCTCTAATTTCAGTGAATGATACCACCCACCATTCACCAAATGTTCATGCTGAAATCTTGGTAGTAATCCTTGCTTCCTTTCTCTAATACCCTACATCTAATCAGCCAGTAAGTCTGGTTGTTTCTACCCATAAATATATCCTAAACATACTGCTCGATTCTCTACTACCACCCTGGTCCAAGCAACCACCGGCTCCCTTTTGGACAACTACAGCAGTCTCGTACCCCATCTCCCTGTGTATCCTTGCACAAGTTCTCCACATACCAGTGAGAATGGCCTCAGGAAAACATGGCTCGGATCACCCCTCGGGAGACTCAGAAATCACACTTTGATCACATCCAAATTTCTCTCATGTTCTATATGGCCTCTGATCAGCTCCTTCACTCACAGCCTGCATTCACTCTTCTCACTCACCTTGATCTTACTCATTTCATTTTAAGGTTTTTGTACTTGCTATTCTTTCTTCCTGGAATGCTCTTCTTCCCAGAATTCCTGCTATTTTATTCAAGGGTCTGTCAATATCACCTCTTTAGACAGGCTTGAAATGACTCCATTCCCATGCCATGCTTTATTTTTCTTAGTACTCTTAATATTATGGGACCCTATATATATATATATATATATATATATACACACACACATTATACATATATATGCATGTATATACATATATGTATATATTATACACATTTTTATATATGCTTATAGGAGAGGGCAATGGCACCCCATTCCAGTACTCTTGCCTGGAAAATCCCATGGATGGAAGAGCCTGGTAGGCTGCAGTCCATGGGGTCGCTAAGAGTCAGATACAACTGAGCAACTTCACTTTCTCTTTTCACTTTCATGCATTGGAGAAGGAAATGGCAACCCACTCCAGTATTCTTGCCTGGAGAATCCCAGGGACGGGGGAGCCTGGTGGGCTGCCATCTATGGGGTCACACAGAGTCGGACATGACTGAAGCGACTTAGTAGCAGCAGTAGCAGCATATATGCTTATATATATAATATAAACATGCTTTATACCTGCTTATGTGTATTTAACATACATTTTATAAATATATACACATGTAATAAAAGTATATGTGTGTTTGTATAAATATAAATATATACATATATATATATACTTTTCTGGCTCCACCACTAGATAATTAATTTCATTGATTCAAAGATTTGGTCTTTTCACCTCTAACTTCAGTGCCTAGGATAATGTCACAAAGATACAACTGAGCAACTTCACTTTCTCTTTTCACTTTCATGCATTGGAGAAGGAAATGGCAACCCACTCCAGTATTCTTGCCTGGAGAATCCCAGGGACGGGGGAGCCTGGTGGGCTGCCATCTATGGGGTCACACAGAGTCGGACATGACTGAAGCGACTTAGTAGCAGCAGTAGCAGCATATATGCTTATATATATAATATAAACATGCTTTATACCTGCTTATGTGTATTTAACATACATTTTATAAATATATACACATGTAATAAAAGTATATGTGTGTTTGTATAAATATAAATATATACATATATATATATACTTTTCTGGCTCCACCACTAGATAATTAATTTCATTGATTCAAAGATTTGGTCTTTTCACCTCTAACTTCAGTGCCTAGGATAATGTCACAGGTACTCAATAATTATTAAATTAGTTGGATAGGTAGATGGTTATTTCCTTATGATGTATTCTTAGGTGGGACTTACTTGGTAGAGTGGTGTGAACTTCACATATGTCTCAGAATGGTTCTGCTGCTTCACATTTCAATCAAGCAGGTACTATATCTTATCTTTCCCTCTCTGATAATCTTTAAATCTTTGCCATTTCTCAGTGGCAGAAAATATTTTTAGTTGTTATTTGTACAACTTGATAAACCAACACATGTGTTATCAAAAACAAAAATACAAGGACATTTTTACTTCACATAGAGCATCATTACCTTCTTGTGGAAGTCCATTAACCCTTCTAGGAAATTAGTCAAGAAGTGAGAACTCAGAGAAGAAAACACAGAAGCAAAAGATATGCCTTTAAGAAGGTTTCCTAGATTTCATGCAAATTTGCAACCTTAAAGAAACTTTATTAAAACAGACTTATTTGTCTGGTTCTCAGGAAATTTTGCCTATAATATGCTATGTTTATATGGCATCATGTAAGTAAGATATATAAAGATTTTCCATCCACTCACTCACCTTTATTCAACAATGTCAGGCCTTCAAAAAAGTATTACTGAGACTGAACATTCTTAATCCCTACTCCCTCAAAACAGAAGAGCAATAAGAAGCACTGGCTTAGGATTCAGAAGTCTGTAGTTGAATCCATGTTCTACCATTTTAGTAACTGAACGAATGTGGGAAGTTATTTAGTCTGTCTAAAACTTGGTTATTTTTTATTTATGAACAATTGTAATTATAACACAACATTAGAGAGAGGAAAGCATACCACTCTCTGAGGAGATAAACTATAATACATGTATCTGGAAAAGGACCCCTGTTCCTATAAATCATTAAGAAAAAAAGCTTATAATCTATTTTTTAATGAGGGAAATATTTGACCAAGCAATTCACAAAAGAAGATATACAGTTAACCTATAATATGCAAAGATGTTCCATATTATTAGTCACCCACCAGAACAGCTAAAGTCAAAAGGACTGAAAACAGTGATACTACTTATTTAGAGACAATGTAGAACAATTGGAATTCTCATACATTGCTGGTATAAATATAAATCAGTACTGCCATTTTGGAAAACTCTTCAGAATCTACTAAAGATAAATATATATGTAGAGAGATAGATAGGAAGCATAAATGAGTCTTTATGTCTACCAAAAACGTGTCTAAGAATATTTATAGTAGCGTTACTCAAAATAGCCAAAAATTGAAACGTTTCAAATGCTCATTAATACTAATGTAGATAAATAAACTATGGCACAGTCATACAATGAATACTATCCAACCAGCAGGAAAAGTACAAACTTCTATAATATGTGCAACAGTATGGATGAATCTCAGACATGATGTATGAAAGAAGACAAGTACAAAATAATATATATTGGGCAATTCCATTTATATGAAGTTTGAAAATAGGCAAAACAGATCTAAGCTGATAGAGATGAGAATGGTGGTTATCTTTGAAGGGAAGGGGAGTATCAGCTGATTGGGGATCCAATGGACCTTTCCAGGTGGTGGAAACATTATATATCTCTATATCTTATATATGAATATCATATCTCCTGTATATCTTAGGTTAGCATAAATGTATTTGTTGTTGTTCAGTCACTAAGTCATGTCCGACTGTGTGACCCCATGGACTGCAACACACCAGGCCTCCCTGTCCTTCACCAACTCCCAGTTTGCCCAGATTCATGTCCATATAGTCAGTGGTGCTCTCCAGTTTGAGATTAACATATACACACTACTACATGTAAAATAGACAACCAGCAAGGACCTGCTGTCTAACACAGGGGACTATACTCAATATTTTGTAATATCCTATAAGGGAAAAGAATCTGAAAAATAATAGATATATATGTAAGTATAACTAAATCAGTTTGTATACACCTGAAACTAACACAACCTTGTAAATCAACAAACTTCAATTTTAAAAAAAAAATATATATATATATAGGCTACCCAGATGGCACAGAGGTAAAGGAATCCACCTGCCAGCACAGGAGACCTATGAGACCTGGGTCAGGAAGATCCCTCGGAGTAGGAAATGACAACTCACTTCAGTATTCTTGCCTGGAAAATTCCAGGACAGTGGAGCCTGGCAAGCTATAGTCCATAGTGTTGCAAAGAGTTGGACATGAATCAGCAACTGAGCACACAGATATGTATATATATTGGTTGTATATAAAAGGAGGCTTGTTATTATGGTAAAGTTGACATATTTAGTGTAAAAATTTTAACTCCTAAAAATGCATTTAGCTCAAGAGTTTTGTTCCCTTTTAGAATTAAGAAATTTTAAAAAATTTGAAATGCAAATCATTCGTTTTATTAAAACATATTCAACCTGTTTAGTATAAAAAGAAATGAAAATCAAATTGACAATGAGGTACTGTATTACATCTGTCATATTGGCAAAAAACAATGGATGCTTAGGCTGATAAAGGTACAGGGAAGCCAGAAATCTCTTACAAAGCTCTAAGAGTATTAATTTGTATAACCATCTGGAGGGCAATTTGGCAATGTGCATCACAAGCTTTTTGTCTCAACAATTTCTCTTCAAAGTTTAGGTCCTGAGGAAACTATAATACAAGTATACAGAGCTGTCTGTATACAGTGCTGTTTATTGAGTACACTGGCGTTTGTATGCCATTGAACTATATGACTGCCTATATACTCTGTTGAATCTTCCTTTCTCATTCCTCAAAGGCATTGTCAGATATCAGAAGAAAGTCTGGTCTTATCTGCAACTTTAGGCTCTTATCCAACTGAACACTGCCTTCATTCTGGCTCAGACTGGATCACAGGAAGAGGCATAGCTTGCCCTTTCCTTCTTCCCCATCATATCATTTCTGATTCTTGCCCTTTCCAATCTTTAGGGATGGGAGAAGGAATGGAAGGGAGGGCAATACTTTGGTACTTAAGGACAGTTGTTGATGCCTTCTGCATGGCAGGTGTCCAGATGCTTCTCAAAGACCATGTGTAAGGTCTCCACGTGGTTCAATTCCTCCTCAGTCCTGGCCACCAAAGGTCCACTCCTCGGGCTCTTACTGCCGGGATCCTGATGATCAGCCCTCTTGTGTCTGTACCAATAGCAAGGCTCAAGCCTGGCCACCTTTTCTCAGCCTCATCTCTGTCCAGCCTTCCTTTCCTCTCCCTCATCTGGCATGAGGGACAGATCACCAAGGCCTAAAGTCATCTGATGGGGGAATGAAATACCATTGTCCCCTTGTTACATGCTTATCTAGCTTTACTTATTTGTCTGGATTCAGAAGCCTCCAACCAGACAAGAAACTTACAATGCCAGCAAGTCCTCCAATCCCTATACAGTCCAAGTGGTAGGTGATAGTGTGTTGGTAACAGGATAAGTCCACTTTTTTTTAATGTTACCAGTATGTGTCTGGGGGTTCTTTGAGGACTTTCTCTAAGGTACCAAATTACTTGATACCAACTGCTTTCATTTTGGAGTTGTGGGCTTCATTCCCAGGTAAAAGAAATCCTACTCAGTATCTTTTTAACAATAGTAAAAGTGCAAACCAGAAATAACCTAAATACAAAAGATTGGTTAAATATAGTATATCCATGTAAGTATACATCATTTGGTGTTATAAATCATGATCCAATTCTATCTATATTTATTGAAATGGAAAGATATTCTTGATACATTGCTAAGCAACAAATTTTAATAATAGAACATTATATTTCTGTCTATTCATATACACTATTATATACAATAATGTGGAGTAATAGATATCGAAGCATAACCATCCAAATCAAGAATCAGCAAACTACTACCTGCAGGCTAAATCTAGCCAGCTGCCTCTTTTTCTGAGTTTGTTCACTCACATGTGCTGCTGCTGCTGCTGCTAAGTTGCTTCAGTCGTGTCCGATTCTGTGTGACCCATAGACGGCAGCCCACCAGGCTCCCCTGTCCCTGGGATTCTCCAGGCAAGAACACTGGAGTGGGTTGCCATAATCACATGTGCAGGTGGCTACTTTCCTGCCATTACAGCAAAGTTTAGCACAAGTTGAAACAGAGACTGTGTGGCCTAAAAGCCCACTATGTTTATTATCTGGTGCTTTATGGAAAAATGTTTGTTGACTTTTATTTTAGATGATAGAATCATGGGCGATTTTAATTTTTTTTAATGTTTGTCTAACTTTATTTTCTATATCAAGCATTTATCATATAAAATACTGCATGTATCTGTTATTGATATCTGTTATCTGTTATTGAAGCCATTGACACCTGATTAGAAAAAAACTTCTATTTATAACAATAAACTCAAGAGTAAACCTCATGTGAAATCAAAAGTTGATTATAGCTTCCAAAGTTCTACTTCAAAATAAGATCTACGATATAGTTAGAATATTATTTTGTTTTTAAAATCAAGGCCTGTAAACGGACATGAAGATGTGTATAAGAGACAGCATCTCGGGAGACTCAGAAATCACACTTTGATCACATCCAAATTTCTCTCATGTTCTATATGGCCTCTGATCAGCTCCTTCACCTCACAGCCTGCATTCACTCTTCTCACTCACCTTGATCTTACTCATTTCATTTTAAGGTTTTTGTACTTGCTATTCTTTCTTCCAGCATCTTTATTAAAAGTAACAGAAGTAAACAGTTCATTAATTAAACTTTCAAATACACAAAATAAGAAGGCTGTAAAAATGTCAGTAAGGGAAGAGAAATAACAGACTTTGATAAAAATATCTAACAATTAAAATGAGAATAATAAAATTAAGCTTTGATGCTTATAAGTATACATAACCAGAAAGAAAGTCAGAATTTAAACAAACTATTGCATCAGAGACTTGCCCGATTTTAGGATCTGTCTTATTGACTAGCTAGTATCAATCCAGCAGCAAAGTCAATATGTTCCTAATATTCTCAAAGTTTAAGACTCTGATCTATCTAGGGCATGCAAACTAAAACATAAATTATCTAAATGTAAAACTGTATAAATCTTAAACACTCCATAACTTTTTAAAAGGGAAACAGCTATCCTTAGTATCTAATTTCGGAGAAGGTGATGGCATCCCACTCCAGTACTCTTGCCTGGAGAATCCCATGGATGGAGGAGCCTGGTGCCTGCAGTCCATGGGGTTGCAAAGAGTAGGACATGACTGAGCGACTTCACTTTCACTTTCCTGCACTGGAGAAGGAAATGGCAACCCACTCCAGTGTTCTTGCCTGGAGAATCCCAGGGACGAGGGAGCCTAGGGGGGCTGCCGTCTAAGGGGTTGCACAGGGTCAGGCACGACTGAAGCGACTTAGCAGCAGTATCTACTTTAATAGTTTTAAACTATTCTCTGCCTTCTGACTCAATCCACCCTCGTATCTCGCATTACACCTGTTGCCCTTTTCTGTGCTGACCTACCAGGTACTCACCAGGAAACCCCAGGCTTTCCAACACCTAAACATTCCCTCACATTTCCACTTCTAACCATTCACCTCCTGCTCCTTTCCACTCCATTCCATGCTTTTCTAAATCTGACCTTCAAAACTCATCTTCAAAACCTAGACAGATGCCACTTCCTTAATGAAAAACACAATTACTTTCAATTCTAGATTCTCATGACTCTTGCCAGTTTCTGTCATAATTAGAGATCTCTGAGTGAATTTCTTATATCTTCTGCTAAGCTATTACTTTTTTAAAGTCTGTGCTATGCTTGAAGTTCAGTGGCTCAGTCATGTCTGACTCTTTGTGACCCCATGGACTGTAGCCCATCAGGCTCTGCTGTCCATGGGGATTTTCCAAGCAAGAATACTGGAGTGGGTTGCCATGACCTCCTCCAGGGAATCTTCCCAACCCAGGGATCGAACCCAGGTCTCTCGCATTGCAGGCAGATTCTTTACCATCTGAGCCACCTGGAAAGCCCAAGAATACTAGAGTGGGTAGCCTATCTCTCTCCAGGGGATCTTCCCGACCCAGGAATCAAACCAGGGTCTCCCCCATTGCAGGCAGATTCTTTACCAGCTGAGCTACCAGGGAAGCCCTTTTTAAACTCTATACCTACTTTATTTATCAGAACTATGCTCTTCAGTATCTAGCACATTGTCAGTAGTTAGCATATTATTAATATGAACTTGTTAATGAGTAAATGACCTCTTTTGAAAAGGAGATGTAAAAATGAAATCTGTGTACTTTTTCTTAAAGGACACAGAGGAAAAAGATATAATTTTGTCCATCTTCTCAATGTACCCTGAATCATATGATTATTGAATCCCATAAATATTTTTAAGGCAAATATGCTTTAAAACTAAGCTATAATTGTAAAACAAAGAAATAGCTTTTTCACATCCCCAGGTGACTAATGTATGCCTCTTATAATGTTAATGCCATATGAAGTCCTCTCTGTGCAGGAAGATTATTAATACATTACATGGTGAATAGTTACAGAAAAGATCATGCTCATTGATGCTACCTACTAATCTGTGGGGCGTTTTTGATGTTAATGAGCCCCTATTTCCACATTTTTAAGGTAGAAATAATCTTCAGCCTTACGTTTTTCACAAGTTTGTTGTAAGAGATTAAAAGATAATGTAAGTGATAGCACTTAGTAAATTATAAAGTTCTGTGTAAGAGTATAGGAGGGAGGTCAACATAAGGGAAATTAAAATAATATGAATAAAAGACAGAATGAGTGATGACTAAATGACTAAAACATATCAGATTCTTTAGGAATTTATATAAAATATTTTATGAATTGCTTGAAGCCAAGAAGGATTTTGCTACACAATAACTTAAGCTCCCATCACAAGAAACTGAGTAATACCATAGGAACAAATCTTAAAATATTACTGAATTATTTCACTGCTTTGTATCATTCAGTCACTAAGTCATGTCTGACTCTATGCAGCCCCATGGACTGCAGCACACCAGGCTTCCCTGTCCTTCACTATCTCCTGGAATTTGCTCCAGCTCATGTCCATTGAGCTGATGAAGCCAGCCAACCATCTCATCCTTTGTTGCCCTCTTCTCCTGCCTTCAGTCTTTCCCAGCATCAGTGTCTTCTTCCCATGACTCTGCTCTTCACATCAGATGACCAAAGTATTGGAGCTTCAGCATCAGTCCTTTCAGTGAATATGTAGTGTTGATTTCCTTTAGAACTGACTGGTTGACCTCCTTGTTGTCCAAGGGACTCTCAAGAATCTTCTCCAATACCATAGTTCAAAAGTGTTGATTCTTTGGCACTCAGCCTTCTTTATGCCCCAACTCTCACATCAATTCATGACTACTGGAAAAAGGATAGCTTTGACTCTATGGACCTTTGTTGGCAAAGTAATGTCTCTGCTTTTTCACATGCTGTCAAGGTTTGTCATAGCTTTTCTTCCAAAGAGCAAGCCTCTTTTAATTTCATGGCTGCAGTAATCATCCACAGTGATTTTGGAGTCCAGGAAAATAAAGTCTGTCACTGTTTCCCCATCCATTTGCCATGAAGTGATGGGACTGGATGCCATGATCTTAGTTTTTTGAATGTTGCGTTTTAAGCCAGCTTTTTCATTCTCTTCTTTCACTTTCATCAAGAGGCTCTTTAGTTCCTCTTCACTTTCTGCCATTATCATCTGCATATCTGCTTTGTGAGTTCTAGAAAACTGCAAATTCAATCTGAGGTATCCTTACAGACAAGAGAATACCAGGCCTGAAGTAATCTTCAATCTAACTTACTTACTATTACCATTTAGGAAGACTGATTTACTTCCTTCACTCATACTATTTGAGGTCAGTTTAGTAAAAGCCTGAGATCTTTTCTGTCATACTGCATGGTATCCTGAAGTTTTAAAAAACTTTCTACAAAGGACTAGAGATTGTGGAAACCAAGGACTAAAAGGGATCTGAGCATTCCTTTATTCCAAACACCACCAGGTGTTGAAATTTATCTACAGTATACCTGCTGTGTCTAGTCTTGACCTTGATGAATCCAACTCAGGAAAAAGGATGGAAATCAACTGCTGATCCCTAAATCAATTAAGCAGAAATACCATCTCCCCTCATTTTTGATATGTGTGGAAGTGTCGGTTTGCCCCAAATACAGAAAAGACACCCAGAACCTTATCATTCCTTCATCCTTCCTTCCTTCTTGGTCATCCAAGTCTGTGGTAAATGGCAGTTAAATAAATTTTCAGTTTTAATTCCCTTTCTCTCTTAATGAGTTTATCAGCATATCTACAGACATTTTCTAAGAGCAAGGGTCTACTAGGATTAAACTTGTGATGAATTTTGTATCTGCCTTAGAAGCTCCAGCTTCTTTCTCAAAGGAGCCACTGAACAGAGTCTGTTTTGAATAGCAAATGAACCCCCAAGTGTTAGACTCTGTTAAAGTCACTTTGACCCCTCTTACAGCCTGCACATGGGCCTTGAGGATTATAAACATTTAGTAGCTACATGATCAAAACGCCAAGACATCTGTAAATGATTTGGCTAATCCTCATACTGTGCTTGTGGTTAATGTCATCATTTAAAACTTATGATTCAGACTGGCGGTAGTTAATAAGTATAATGAGTAGAATCGTTGAATTTTTATTTTGGGTAAACTGCATTGCTATTCAAAAAGCAGCAAAAACTTAACCCATCATAACCAAAATTAACTGTGTTTCTTCCCTCCCCTCTGCCCTATTCCCCAAGGTTAAAATTTTAACTTGGTATAAAAATTGAATTTTAACTTTATGTTCTCCATGTCATAATTAAAACATGAGTAGTCAAATGAAACTGCCATTGCATGCCTTATTTCATGTTACCATCATAGCATTTAATCAGATTGGAAGGTAGCTGGTTTCCCTATATATTAAAGAGACAAAATTTATAACTCAGGGCTATCAGACAGAAAGTTACCTGCTGCAAGTGGGAGAACAAAGTCATGTTTCAGGAGTCATCATGACCTTGCAGTGATCTGATATGGGAACTGAAGCCATGGAGTTCTTTCTTCAATCAATCTCAACTAAAATCTGCACTCTCCCCACCCCCACACACAAACTACCTATAGAAAAAAAACTTCTGCCTGCCAAAGGGAAAGGTGGGGGGTAGGGAAGAATAAATTAGGAGTTTGGGATTAACATATACACAAACTACCATATATATATACCATATATATAAAAGAGATAAACAACAAGGATCTACTGTATAGCGCAGGAAACTCTACTCAGTATTCTGTAATAACCTACATGAAAAGAAGCTGAAAAAGAATGGATATATGTATAACTGAATCGCTTTGCTGTATGCTGCTGCTGCTGCTAAGCTGCTTCAGGCGTGTCCGACTCTGTGTGACCCCATAGACGGCAGCCCACCAGGCTCCCCCATCCCTGGGATTCTCCAGGCAAGAACACTGGAGTGGGTTGCCATTTCCTTCTCCAATGCATGAAAGTGAAAAGTGAAAGTGAAGTCACTCAGTCATATCTGCTCTTTGCAACCCCATGGACTGCAGCCTACCAGGCTCCTCCATCCATGGGATTTCAGGCAAGAGTACTGGAATGGGGTGCCGCTTGCTGTATACTTGAAACTAAAACAACATTGTAAATCAACTATACTCCAATATAAAATAAAATTTTTTCAAAAACTACATGCAGAAATCAGATTTCTATGTTTAAATCCTTTATGTCAATTTGTCTGTCCTTATGGTATGAGGCCTTAACATTGTCTCTGTGTGTCTCTCTTAGAAGAAAAAGGGAAGGTAAAAGGCAGCGTTTCCAATCAAGTAACAAGTTCTGAAGGTGGCTCATTTCTTCCCAAACCTGGCACAACAGCCCTGCCACCTGCAGCAGCCACCTCTCCCTCCAAGAGCACGAATGGAGCGCCTGGTACTCTTTCTGAATCAGAAGAAGAAAAAGCCAAAAAACTGCTTTATTGTTCACTATGCAAAGTGGCTGTGAACTCCCTGTCACAGCTAGAGGCACACAACACAGGTTAGCAGCTACTGTTTGAATTTAAATAATGTTTATACCAAGATCCAGCTTTTCCCATCAGAATACCTTATCCTTTGTTGTTCAGACATTAGGTTTGTTCAGTCTTCTCTACTTTTTTGATTCAGAGGAGTGATTTTAAGAAAGTATGGTATAACAACTTTAGAAACAGCAAGGCAGAAGCAGCTTGGAGATAAAATTTGTTCTGTTCTTTATTTTCTCAAAAGCATCTAGTACTTCCCCAAACTCATTATGATGAAATGACAGAAATGAAGACAAATATCTCTCTATACACAACATTCACTGCAACACACTCCTAGCAGAAAAAAAAAAATGGAAGCAACCTGAAAGCCCCTCAGCAGGGAAATGTTGAATAAATTATAGTAACCCAGGATGATAGAATATATTACTCAGCCATTACGGTAAAATTACAAGAAAATATGGTTTGATGTGTGAAATTTTCAGGATATTTAATTTACATGATCCCAATTTTGAAAATATATTTTTTTAGTATACTAAAAAAAGAAACTGAAAAGAAATATACTAAAATGATAACAGTGGTTATCTCTGGGTGGTGAAAATAGAGGTAATGTTTATTTTCTTATGCTTCTCTATATTTTCATATTTGCTTTATTATATACTCATGGTTTCCTTTTTTCTCAATGAAAATATGTTAAATCTATGTGCATGCTAAGTCACTTCAGTTGTGTCCGACTCTTTGTGACCGTGGGGACCTAGCCCATGAGGCTCCTCTGTCCATGGGATCTCCAGGCACGAATACTGGAATGGGTTGCCAAGGCCTCCTCCAGGGGATCTTCCCAACCCAGGGGTGGAACCTGAGTCTCCTGCATCTCCTGCATTGGCAGGCAGTTTCTTTACCACCAGCACCATCTGGGAAGCACCAGATTAGCATTAAAAAGGTCATTTCAAAAAGTTTTGGGAAATTCAACCTAAAGATAAACTTTGCAGGAGCTTCATATAGTTCTTAAATAGCTATTTACTATTCGTTTCTTTCTGTTTTAGGATCTAAACACAAGACTATGGTTGAAGCTCGTAATGGGGCTGGTCCAATTAAGTCCTATCCAAGACCTGGATCAAGATTAAAGATGCAGAATGGCAGTAAGGGGTCAGGCCTACAGAACAAGACATTTCATTGTGAAATCTGTGATGTTCACGTTAATTCAGAAATTCAACTCAAACAGGTAATGTACCCTGAATTAGTAGTCACTGTTGCTTGGGTATCCTTTTGACCGTATCCCTAGTCTACATTAATGGTTCTCACTGTGCTCATAGTTAAATTTCCTGACCTTATAGGATGCATATGATATACAACATGCCAGTGCTATGTGGAAGAAAAGTTAGTCCTAAAATTACTACAGGCTTCCCTGGTGGCTCAGATGGTAAAGAATCTGCCTGCAATGAGTGAGACCTGCAATGAGTTTGATCTCTCTGTTGGGAAGATCCCCTGGAGGAGGGCATAGCAACCCATTCCAGTATTCTTGCCAGGAGAATCCTGTGGACAGAGGAGCCTGGTGGGTTACAGTCCATGGGGTCTCAAAGAGTTGGACAGGACTAAGCAACTAACACTTTTACTTTTCACTTACTGTTACTACATGTCAGATTCCAGGCTTGGTGTTAGAGACCAAGGAACACCGCGGTCACTTGGAGCTTACAGCTGAACAGGGACTTCTAAGATAGTAGAGCTTCAGTCTGTCTTTCAAGGACCCAAAATCTGCTTAGGGAGACAGATTCATCAGTCACTGTAGTGCACCCATGCCTGTTCAGTCCCATCCAACTCTGTGCCCCATGGACTGTAGCCTGCCAGGCTCCTCTGTCCATGGGATTCTCCAGGCAAGAACACTGGAATGGGTTGCCATGCCCTCCTCCAGGGGATCTTCCCAACCCAGGGATCAAACCTGTGTCTCTTACATACGTTGGCAGGCGTATTCTTTACCACTAGTCTCACCTGGGAAACCCCTAGTCACAGTGATAATGCCAGGCAAAGTTCAAAGAGTGCCATAGAGAAAGAAAAGGGAGAGAGGCGTTGCAATATAATGGGGAGCAAATCTCAATTCAGAGAGTGTGGTGATCTTACCCGCACCACCACAGAACCAGGGACCTGAAACTGGGAATGGAGGAACCAGCTCTTCACCTGATCTCAGCATGTCCTATTTTCAGGAACCAGACATATTTCTCTGTCTAGGAAATACATTTGACATAGCATAAAACTCACACATCAATTCAGCTAATGCATCAAACTTTTTTCAGCACATTTCTAGCCGAAGGCATAAGGATCGAGTTGCTGGAAAGCCATTAAAGCCGAAATATAGCCCTTACAACAAACTCCAGCGGAGCCCAAGCATTTTAGCAGTAAGTCCACCGTGCCTGCTCACCTGTCTTGTGGGGCAGCCTTGCTGGCTGGGGCAGAGACTGTGGGCAAGGAGGGTCTAGGGACTAATTGGTCCTAAAAGGGTTTTGACGTTAAATAGCCCTCATAGAGAGGAAATTTAGAAGGAACTCAGTCCCTTTTGTAGGACACCTTGAAGATAGACTTCTTAAAGAAAGAAACCGAACCTCTTTAAGGGCCAATACCTTACTGTTCACAGGACCTTTTCTGAAGATTCCCTTCTTTAGCATATAAAGAAAAGTCAAGTCTCAGGAAGAAGGGCAGTGATGCCTGAGTAATCTTGGAGCATGTTACATTTGGGGAAAGGGACTGCTTTCCAAAAATGAAGTGCATCTATTTAATATCCTCCTCCTTCCTGGGATATTTTTCTCTTTTTCCAGAAAGCACATAGGTTGTGTATATTCCTCTCTCTTTCCCTGTCTAGCAAGCATGTTGAGAGTCAGCCTGTCTTACCTGCTCTCAATATGTGCTATTTTCAATTTCTTTGAAAAATATCAATGGGTTCCACCAATAGATGTCATATAAATACCCAGATGGAAGGATTTCCTAATCTCCCTGGGACTTAGCCCAATGTGGTTTTCTGTCTGAAGCTGAAAGCTGGGATTGGCCAGCTGGAGGCGACACTGACATTACCCCCAGCTTTTCCAAAGCTCCATGGATGCTGCAAGCAGGTGTTATGAGCATTAAACAAATCCAGCTTGCAAAACTCCTCCTGATTGCAAAAGAGAGGGATTAAGGATTGATTTCTTACTTCACAGGATGATTCCACCTGGGATTCCTTTTAAATAGAGATAGTTTCTAGCCCACTTACAATCGTTACCAATGACAACTCTGAGTTAGCTGCAAATTTTCAGGGAATAGTTTTTAAGTGGCCAGAGAGGTATAAACTGACTGTATCTTCTTGACTCCTCATGGGTCCCTGGTGTCCCTAACTCCAGTTACCTAACCCAGTGCAGTTTTTGAAATGTGTGGTGAGGGTAAGGCACATTCTCTTAGAAGCCTCAGTGTGGGTTAAGACAAGCCAAAATTTTGAATGGAGCTCCTCCACAATCTACACAGGAAACCTTCTGGGCATGTTTGGTTTCTCCTTGTGAGCAGCAGCACAAAATAGCTTCAGTATCTATTCATAGAGGCTTTCCCCCAACCTAGTGCCCAGGGGCAAGGACCACCAGA
This sequence comes from Madoqua kirkii, assembly GCA_006408675.1. NCBI lineage: Eukaryota > Metazoa > Chordata > Mammalia > Artiodactyla > Bovidae > Madoqua > Madoqua kirkii. Next base: position 6,534 of record SJYC01020569.1, on the reverse strand, counting down.
CGAGAATTGAAATGGAAACAAATTGTAGTTAAGGTATGCCAAGAGACTTTGAAACCAGCTTTGTAAAAATAATTTAGACGGGTCAAGATTTTTAAATTTTGACCTTTGAATGCTGGTTTTTACTTACGAAAATGTATCAGTGCTGCCATCATTCAAAACTCTCTCCCCACCCCACTCCTGGGTTTCTCCCTCTCCTAGGCAAAACTTGCATTCCAGAAGGATATGATGAAGCCCCTGGCTCCGGCCTTCCTGTCCTCGCCCCTGGCGGCGGCGGCGGCCGTGTCCTCTGCGCTGTCTCTGCCGCCCCGGCCGTCGGCCTCGCTCTTCCAGGCTGCACCATCCCTCCCGCTCTGCTGAGGCCGGGCCACGGCCCCATCCGCGCCACCCCCGCCTCCATCCTCTTCGCCCCGTACTGATGTTCTGCAAGCCCCCAGACGGTTGAGGCAGTAGGCAAGTAGAGCAGGAAAGCCAAAAAAGGATTCAGCAATTCGAGCATTTTGAGTTGCAGTGCCGCACCCAGCTGCAGAATGCAGCATACCACCCTGAGCCCTCACTCCAAAGAGAAAGTCACTGAGATTCAAGAGTGTTTTGAGGGGGCCACTCCTGTAATTTCGGAATCTGAGCAGCACAAGCTTTGTCTCCCTCTTTCCTCCCCCTGCCCGAACCCATTCAATTTGTGTATCTGAAATACTGAGTTTCTTGCAAATGTGTTTGTCAGAAAAAAATATATATGTGCATATATATCAGTCTCTGACAGTTTTTCCATGGGTGTGATCTGGCTTAGAAACAATATGGAATATTTTCCTGACAGACTTGAAAAACTAGGGTCTTCCTCACACGTCTGTAAATAATCCTGGAATCCAACTTGGGCACATTCTAGTGTGGAACAAAAATAGATGAACACAAGTGCTTGCTTGTGGATACCATCATACCAGCGGATCACCGCGTTTTCTTCCTGGTGTACTCTCGCTGACAGGGATCGTGTACTGTTTTAGACCCAAGTGCTGTTGTATCCTGTGTAGTACTAGATCTGTACTTCTTGTCTGAATTAACACTTTTAGTTGCTGTGTAAATGTTAGGAAGCAAAGTAGCTTTGAATTTTCTCTTTGAGAGAACAAAAGATAAAGTAATGTATTTTCTTTGTTTTACATTTTATTTGGTGATATTTAAACAAAATAGAAAGCCATATAACATAGCTCTGATTACTACCTGTCTGCTATTTTTGTTTAACTTATTTTGGAGCTTCCTCACCAGTTTTGAGTTGCTAAGCAAGTGTATACAAACAGAAAAAGAGCTTCCTAAACTGCACATTTTTGCACCTCTCGTGAGCTCTGCAAGAAGACAATGAATCTATGTATTCTATGTCATTATCTTCATTTTTAACCTGTTTCATTTGTTATGATGCTACATAATTTTGTGGCTCCCCAATGCAATAATGTACAGAAGATTAAAAAAAAAATTTATAATTGAACAATCTGTCTTTCTGTTCACTGAATCTGTTGCAGGTCATGCTCCCATGCCCCCGTTTCTAAGCTGATATCAACAAGACTGGAATGTTTGTGATATCAGGGGCAAGAGGTATAAGACAGCAAAATAAAATGAACTCTTTTAGAGCATCTGTATCTGCAATCTGTAAATGGTAAAATGTCTGTGTATTTTTTTAAATGTACCTTTTCAATAAAAGTACAAAAAATAAAATCTGTTTGTATTTTCAAAGTTATTTTCTCCTGAGACTCCTCCAATTTGAACTCATCTGATGAAGGATTTTCAGTAGGTGTAAAGATTGCTTCTAACGTATTTAGCATTTTCACTTCTTATTTTCAGCATATTTATTTGTCATGTTTATTCATTACTGTTCACAGCATCTGCATGAAGTGAGACTTTACTGCTGTTTTCCCTTTGAATCTCTAAGAAGTTGGACCAGAGTTGTAAGTGTAACCCAAAATCACAGTAGCAGCCTGCCAAAAATTTTGACATAGTTTTTAAACATTCCCTGAGTCTTCTAAATTCCGAACACATCTTTTTATTCAAGTCCAACACAATAATGATCTCCTTTTAGAGGAACTGATTCTACTCTTCCCTTTGACCTTCTCTAATCAGCCAACCCTTCTTTTCTTCCACTTCATTCTGTTTTTAAGTGTAAAGAGCAATACATCCTTGTTTTTTCTGGTTATCTGCTTAATGAGCTACTCTAATACATAATGGCTTAAGATAAAACCATTTTATCATATCACAATCTCAGGGGCCAGTAATTCTATCAAGGCTCGGCTGGGCTGTTCTGTTCCTGAGTCCTCAATAAAAGATCCCCGGGTAGTGTTTGGCTGGTAGATGGGCTGGTATGGAGGCCAAAATAGCTTTGCTCGTATGCCTGCCTAGATGGAAGACTGGGAAGCTAGACTCTACTGGGACAGTTCAAGGGCCTTTGGGTAGTCTTCCCAGATAAGTGGTCTCAGGTAGTTATCTAGTAATTCAGGGCTCCCAGAGAGAGCATTGGAGAAGGCAATGGCATCCCACTCCAGTACTCTTGCCTGGAAACTCCCATGGGTGGAGGAGCCTGGTGGACTGCAGTCCATGGGGTCACTGAGTCAGATACAACTGAGCAACTTCACTTTCACTTTTCACTTTCACGCATTGGAGAAGGAAATGGCAACCCACTCCAGTGTTCTTGCCTGGAGAATCCCAGGGATGGCAGAGCCCAATGGGCTGCAGTCCGTGGGGTCACACAGAGTCGGACACAACTGAAGTGACTTAGCAGCAGCAGCAGAGAGAGCATTTGAAGAAGTTCTAGGTAGAAGTCAAAAGGCTTCCGATAAAATTGTCTCAAAATTCCCAGCATGTCACTTATGCTGCATTCTATTGATCAAGCAAGTCCCTGAGATCAATCTAGATTCAAAGGGAAGATTATTCATTTTGAGAAAAGAATTTTTGGCCATCTTTAATCTACTATTCTGTTATAGAATTCTGAGGGAAGTGGTAGTAGCATGGTGATCCAACCATCCATCCTAAAGGAAATCAGTCCTGGACGTTTATTGGAAGGACTGATGTTGAAGCTGAAACTCCAATACTTTGGCCACCTGATGTGAAGAGCTGACTCATTTGAAAAGACCCTAATGTTGGGAAAGATTGAAGGCAGGAGAAGGGGACAACAGAGGATGCAGTGGTTAGATGGCATCACCGACTCAATGGACATGAGTTTGGGTAAATTCCGGGAGTTGGTGACGGACAGGGAGGCCTGGCTGCTGCGGTTCATGGGGTCACAAAGAGTCGGACACAACTGAGCGACAGAACTGAACTGCTAGGAACTTTATAGCTATTGTGCTCAGTCATGTCCGACTCTCTGCAGCCCCATGGACTGTAGCCCACCAGGCTCCTCTGTCCATGAAATTTTCCAGGCAAGAATACTGGAGTGGGTTGCCACTTCCTACCAGAGAGTCTTCCCAACCCAGGGATTCAAACCATATCTCTTGTGCCTTCTGCATTGCCGGATTCTTTACCACTAATGCCTCCTTATGGCTATTATAGATTCTGTTTTCCTCCATCTTAAGTCCAGACTATGTCAGTTTTTTTCACAACCCCTTCAGAATAGGGGTTGAAGTAGGAGCTAAATTCTCATTTCTAAAATATTAAGGCCAGTGGATGTCTGTGCAGCTGTGAAATGTGGCAACAGACTTCCTCTATCAAAGAGTTGCTCCAACTGTTTGAAAATTGTTGACCTCAATATTCTAGACTTATACTCAGGTCAGTGTTAGTGTCTATTAAGATTCCAGTTTTATATTCAGAATTTGAAAGTGAAAGTCGCTCAGTCGTGTCAGACTTTTTACTATCACATGGACTACAACCCAGGGATCAAACCCAGGTATCCCACATTGCAGGCAGATTATTTACCCACTGAGCCACAAGGGAAGCCCTCAGAATTTGAGGGAGATTTTCAATATGACTCTTTCAAATTCTCACCACTGGTAGTTACATTAAACCTTTGTTGGACCTTCAGACATATTTTGAAGGAACTGTGTTTTAGTTCAACTCTAGAGAAGCTTTATTTTTAAACAGACATCATTGACAATTACATTTCATTTCTCTTGTATCATTCTAAATCTCATTAAATTTTACCAATCTTCAAAAATTTTAAATATCTACATACAAATAGACCTAGGAATTTACTGATTATTATAGAGTCTAAGTTTTTAAAAATCACCTCAGGGAGGAAGTATAAAAGAATAATAATTATTAAAATGCAAAAGAAGCCAAGAATAGCTTCAAGCAATGATTTATAAAACACTGTCAAGCAGATATATCTTATTATCCACCCTAATTCTGAGGTGGCAGAATGGATCAATCCTGAGCGATATATTAATTTAAACTAGTACCCCTTCCTATGCCATTTCTAGTGGGAAAAAACTACTATTAAAGTTAAAAAATGTGCTGCTTACGCTGACATAGTCCACCTCTGGTCTCTATAGCATCTAAAAACTGGTCTCACATAGGATTGCCAGATAAAATATTAAAAAAACCATTAAATTTTCAGATAGGTAATGAATAATTTTTAGCATAAAATTTTTATAATTTTTATTATGACATTACACATAGATTAGTATGTTCCATAAATAAGTATCTGGAACATATGTACACCAAACAATATTTGTTGTCTATCTGAAATTCATATTTAAGTGGACAGCTTGTATTTTTATTTGCTAAATCTGGCAACACTTGTCTCAGGAGTATTCCTCTTCTTCTCAAGTACCATAATTGTTCAGGAGAGAAGTGGCCTCCTGGGTGTTAAAAGCTAAATGGTGAGATTTTTAAAGGCACACTGAAACACAGTCACAGATAGAGGAAGGAATTTGCGATAAGTAAATGTCAATGATATATTGACATTGTTAGGACCAGGACATGGAAATATGTAGCTGCAGATGCCTCTAACTTAAAGCTGCTTTGATACCTGTTTAACAAAATTATAAGTATTATGAAAGCAAAAAAAAAAAATCTTTTTATATTATGCACAAAATATTATCACCCTTGAGTTGTTCCTTCTCTGCCCTAAGAGAATTCTTATGTTCTGGAGCAGAAATGGTTTTGGTTGTGTAAATTTTTCTCTCAGAAAGTGCTTTAAGGCAAATTACAGTACAGTTAATGTAGCTGAGACAGAGAACCAAGGGATTCCCATTGTGGGAGGGAGGGGGGGAGGAGAAAGAACTGATAGAACATCAGGTAAAAATCCTGTTGTGCTGTCTCCTTTTGGGAGTCTAAAAGATTAAATGAGGAGAATGAGTTTGGGAGTGTTTTGAGGAATGGGTGCCCACTGCCTGAGTGCCATCAGAGACAGGGATCATGGCAAGCAGGGGAAGATTAGCAGGAACTCCTTGACAGACAAGTCAGCATCAAGACATACACATTTGGGACTTCCTGGTCATCCAGTAGTTGAGACTTTCTGAGCTTCCAAAGCAGGGACATGGATTCGATCTCAGGTTGGGGAACTAGGATCCTGTATGGCACGTGGCGTGGCCCCCCAAAACAAACAACAACTGAAAACACTCACATAAAGATATACACCCTTGATAAGCACAAACATCTTCAGGTAACAGGCAGAAGAATTTTATTTCACCTCTCTAGGTCTGCTGTGTGGATTCTGGTATCTGCTGATAGTTTTCTTTCTACCAGATATTTGTTTCGTTGATCTGTAGTCCCTCAATTAATATTACAGTACAATATTACAATATGACATGACCTCTCTGAGAAAATGCCAGTTTCTGATACCTTGGTGGGTTGAGGAGAAAATGAGTATTGCAAGAGAAAAGTCCACAGGGGATACTCATCTTTGCCTCCTTCCTTCCTCCAGGTAATTAGCTCCCCAGGAGAATTCATCAGGGATATGATGCAGTTTTTCAGCAACTATGAAAAGGGACTGTCAGGAACTGCCCTGATTTCTTTGGTTAAAATTTCTAAAGCCAGAATGACAATATAATGTATTCTTCTACTCCTCAATAAATGCTCAGACTATATCAAACCTTAGGTTGTCAGATCAATCCCTCTGTGGATGCAATGAAAATATCTTTATGTCACATTATTCATTTTAAAGAAGTCAGTTATCTACAGATGATTGGACAAGCTTGTCATTAAGCACCTGTTTTTCATTTTTATTATAGTAGAAAAATAAAGTTCGACTAGAGGAAAATTAAAAAGAATAATACATATTTTGCACTCAAAAGACCTGAACTGAAGCTCTGGTCATTTCATACACTCGTTAGTTCTATGACCTTATGTTAGAAAATGATCTTATGTAATTTCCCAACACCTCAGTATTTCACATATATAAAACAGACATAATGATACCCAACTCACAGGGTAATTCTGAGAAGCAAATAAACATGTAAAAATGTTTCTGTAAATTACAGTTTGCTAAACAAGGTTTTATAGTAGGTAAATAAATGAAATTAATTTTTTTATTTTAAATTTCTAAATTATAATTAAGATTTTCTCAAATTAGCCAATTTTTGAGATTTTAGTATTAACCTAGACTCAGAGGAAAATAAATAT